>CABHPQ010000855.1:0-13601 GCA_902168405.1 Peromyscus aztecus | reverse complement strand
GAGAGAGAGAGAGAGAGAGAGAGAGAGAGAGAGAGAGAGAGAGAGAGAGAGACTCTCAGTCAAACTAAAGCTCACCAATTAATTACTTTGCTAGGCCATTTGAGTCCCAGAGTTGCTCCTGTCACTGGATCTCTGTGCTCTAAACTCTGGTTATTAATGAGTACCACCACTTGCATCTTTTACATCAATGATGAGCTTGTGTCCTCATATTTACATGACAAGTACTTTATCAACAGAATCTTTTCAATCCTTCAGCCCTTAAAGATCTCCATCATTGCATTTCTAATGTGAAATTGGATTAAGAGTGTTAAAATACTCTCTGGAGCAGGCAAGTCAATAAGAAGTGTGTTTGAAATACATTCAGAAAGTGATCACTAGCTCCATAGTTAGTACACTGATTCTACCTCTTATGTGAAATGGCCACATCAAGCATTTCATTTAAACTGACAGTTTTATGCCGTACGTTATCATATCAAGTTTAAAAAATAAAATATATACATCTAGGATGTACCACTAATGTTTCTATCTCTTAAATTTCCTATTTTATGTATTTGATTTACTGTTTCATTTAAGCCATTGAGAGTTCTGGCATTGACTCCATTTTCAGTCCCTCACAATTGTGACAATTAACCCAGTTGACCCACCCTGTGGAATGTTTGCTTCAGCCTTAACCTTTGGCTCTGGACATTTTTTCTCCCTGATAGGTGCATGTTTTGTGTTTGAGAAAGCCACATTGCAGTTCTCTTTGCAATGAGAATTTACAATTATTCATACAACTTAGTGATATTGTAATGACTAAATAGAAACACTTTAATGGGGAACATATGAAAGCTATGATTTAGAAACTAGCAATCAAGCCTTGCTACAAATAAAAGCTACAGTTGTTGCAAAAAGCACAGAATATTGCATTTCATAGCAAAATTTCTTACTTATTGCCTTCTTCTTACCAAAGTGCACTTCCTTTTCTTCTATAGAGTCTTATGTCATCAGAATTTTTATCCCTTCTCCATAGGGAGATACTGCTTCCCCCCCCCCCCAAAATACCACTATGCTAATTTTATCTCCTTTTTTCCCACTACTTAATTTTGTAAATCATGGTCAATGTAAAAACTTTGGGTTTTATCTTCACCATGATGATTCTGTGACAGGTGGATCTTCATTCTTGATACTACAAACATTGAAAAGCACAGTGACACATGACTGGCACTCACTTCACATGTGAAAATGAAAGAATGTAATAGGCATAAGTGATTATCTTACATGACCCTATATTTTTATGTTTATGCCTGAAGTACTAATCTAAGTGTACACATCATCAAACTGGAATCTAAAATTTTCTCTAATATAATCCTAATTATATATATATATATATATATAGAGAGAGAGAGAGATAGATAGATGATAGATAGATAGATAGATAGATAGATAGATAGATAGATAGATAGATGGAGAGAGACAGAGAGACACAGAGAGAAAGAGAGAGAGACAGAGAGACAGAGACAGACAGAGAGAGAGACAGAGAGAGAGATGGTAGTGATCTCGTGCTCTCCTGCTCGCTCTCTGGGTGTGTGTGTTTGTGGGTCTGTCTCTGTGTGTATGTTTGTGTATCCACTCACTAGATATGACAATATACATGTGGTGTTCAGAAGGCAGCTTGCAGGAGTTAGTTCTCTCCTTCTACCATGTGGGTAATGGTGATTGAACTCAAGGCTTCAGGCTTGAAGTCAAGTACCTTAATCCACAGAGCCATCTCACAGTCCCATAATTTGTTTTTATTTTCTTCTGAATTTGGAATATTTTAACCTATGCAAGCATCAAATATAGACCATAACCTAAGTTGATCTCAAAGTCATAGCAAGCCTTCTGCCTCAGTTCTAGAATTACAGGCATATGCCACTATGTGTTCTTGAAATATTTTATTTCTGAATTTGTGTATATTGTTCATGTGTATGCTCATGTATGTGTAGGTACGTACGCATAACACTGGGTAAAGGCCAAAGCAGGATGTCAATTGATTTCCTCTATTACTCCCTACCTTGTTTGCTTGAGACAGGGTCTCTTACTGAACCTGGCACCTGGAGCTCACTGTTTTTTTTTTTTTTTTTACTAGGCTTGCAAGTAGCAAGCCCCAAAGATCTTATTTTCACCCTGTCCTTCTCAGTACTGAAGTACAGGCAACCACTCCCACTCCAGTATTCTTATGCAAGGGTCCTGGCTATCTACACTTAGAATTTCATGCTTGTACATCGATGGAAAATACCCACTAAGCCGTCTCCCCAGTCTCCTAAACATTTTCTTAGGGAGAGCACTAATTAAATGTTACTTCTGCAAACTAATAATGCTTCATTCCTACTGCATAAAATTGCTATTATTCTCTCTCTTACCAAGAATTGTAGTTGTGCCCATCCACCTGCTTAGAATGGCAATCCATTCATTAAAGTATCTCATTATGCCATTACATGTTAGGTGATGCTGGAATAATGTTGATGTCATGGGAAGAATATTAAGAGAACTAAAAGAAGTTATTATGTACAGAAGGGCAAAAGATACAGAAAAGATTATCTCTGAGTTTAAGTTCTACAAAAAAAACAAATTGCTGGTTGACCTAGTAAAAACTGGAAAATTACATATCAATAAATAAGAATGGATCTTAATCTACTTGAATTTTGTAGAGCTAACACGAATGAAAATTTGATGATTTTTTTTCAAATGCAGTTCTGATTGTTCAATATTTCTAGCTAAGTAATGGAGTTTTTCCTGTAGAATTCATTTGAAAGGGTTTCTATCATTCCAAGACATTCCAATGAATCATTGTTCTGTTAGCTCGGAGACTCACAAATTCTCTTTTATACTC
Organism: Peromyscus aztecus; assembly: GCA_902168405.1. Taxonomy (NCBI): domain Eukaryota; kingdom Metazoa; phylum Chordata; class Mammalia; order Rodentia; family Cricetidae; genus Peromyscus; species Peromyscus aztecus. The sequence continues at coordinate 10,747 of CABHPQ010000855.1, read as the reverse complement.
TCTTCAAAGCAGAGAAGTAGCATCAAATCAGGGTTGCACATTCTCTCAATGTTGAAACAAGACAGGAGATACATAAGTAATACTTAATGATAAATATACAATTCTTTAATTTTTCCGTATTTAATTTTATAAACTATTAATTTATAAAGTATTAGATTTGGGAAGATGACCATCTTTCAAGAGGAATGAAACTCACTTTTCTGTCATGTCTGGTTTTACCTTGATTTATTGTTTCATTATTTTTCTGTTGCCAAGCATATCTGTGTTATTGAAATTGAAAGAGATAAACTCCAACAAAATGATCAGGGCCACTTTTTCTCTCCCTCTAAGAGATTGTATGTTATTTCTCATTTTGAAATTTTGGTGGTCTTCATTTTGAGCTCATAGAGAAATGGAGTACTAAACAATTTGCAATGTTTTGAAGGATGAACATACACCACCTTCTTCTACTCTGTAGGAGGAAAATCATTGTATGCTTACCACAGATAAGATACTTAAGCATTACTTTTCTTATGATATTTTATATCTGAAAGGAATCATAAGCTAGAATTTAAGGCTAATTTTAAAAATAAACTTCCAAATGATCCATGATACAATACAGAAATTTAAAATTACTCTTTGGGAAAACAAAAATCAAAGTTCAAAAATTCCTTTACTCAAAATTTACAGAATTTTGGTTTGTGTTTCTCCAGTAAACAATATATTAAATTATCACAAATATGATTTGTGGCCATTATGCCATGATATATTTAATATACATGTATGTATGTATATATGAATGGTTATATGGGTGTATGAATATGTATATGTATGTATGTATGGATATGTGGATAGATAGATAGATAGATAGATAGATAGATAGATAGATAGATAGATATGTTTTTAGTTTCTTTTAGCTGCCATGATAAAACACAGTGAGATGGGCCTTAACACACTGTCATTAATCAAGAAAATGCCCCACAATTGTACCAACAGGCCAATAGGTAGAGTCAGGACATCAGTTGAGGTTTCCTCTTCCTATGTGTGTACTCAACAATTGAAGCTGACTGTTGTAGATGAATTTCTAAACAGTCTTATTAAATAAGAAACACAGAGCCAAATACAGAGTTAAAAGCCCAAGAGATCAGAGCACTAGCAAAGAGCCAAGACTCCCTTTAGCTTACCACTCCCTGCCGTCCCTTCCCCTGAGAGAGAGTTTTCTTCCTGTCTGACTTGTCTTTTTATTGCCTTTCTGTTCTGCCTTCTCATTGGCTCTAAACCCAACCACATGACTTCTTCATCACTGCCTGTCAATACAGACCTCCAGGTCTCTATTGTTGGTACTGGGATTAAAGGTTCCTGTCACCACGCTTGGATGTGTCCTTGACCATACTGAGACTCTGCCTGCCATGTGATCGGATTAAGGGCATGGACTACCACCACCTGACTTCTGTTCCTGGCTCACTAATGACCTTTGATCTCCAGGCAAACTATTTATTAACATACAAATAAAATCACATTTCAGCATAATTAAAATATCACCAAAGACTGTGCCAAATATATATCCACAGTTTATCATGGTTGCTTTTCCTATCCTAAGTATTTGCAGATCCATGTTATTTAACATTTTTTCCTGTTGCAAAGAGCAATGTAATGAATATTATCAAATATTGCCTGAAGTGAACAGGCATAAAGCTGTACGATGTCTAGTTCAGAGGGTATGAGTGTGCCCCAAGAGCTGCAAAGATCAAAACATGCCTCAAGAACTTGCCTCTAAGACATCTAAGCACAGAACAGATTCAGGAAACGGTTTGCCTGATCATTGTGTCCAATAGCTAGTGCTTCCTGTCATGGTGCCATTCTTACACTTTTAGCCTTGTAATGTATATGTAGCATTAAAAGCTCTTAAAAGTTCTTATTAATAAAAACAATCACGGGACCAGATATTAGGGTGAACACTGGAAGATCAGAGGAGCAGAACAAGCCACAGCTTCCTCACTTCGGCAGTTCCTCAGCTGATCCTGTTTCCTCAGACTGGAAGCCTCTGAGTCCTCATCCAGAATGTATCTCTGCTGAACCTTGCTGCTCCAAAGCCTAAAAGCTTAACCACCTAAAAGCTTCTAGTTTCTGGTCTTCATGCCTTATATACCTTTCTGCTTTCTGCCATCTCTCCCTGGGATTAAAGGCTCACTTCTTGGGATTAAAGGCGTGTGTCACCATGCCTGGCTGTTCCAATGTGGCCTTGAACTCACAGAGATCCAGAGGGATTTCTGCCTCTGGAATGCTAGATTAAAGGCATGAATTCCACCATTTTCTAGCCTCTGTATCTAGTGACTGTTCTGTTCTCTGACCCTGGATAAGTTTATTAGGGTGCACAATATTTTGGGGAACACAATACCACCACATGTATATACTTGTTCGAAATTGGCTTCAAGGTATTTGCCATTCTTTTTCTTAGATTTCATCCGAAGTAACTCAAGACCTGGATAAAATGTTTATGGACTCTCAAACTACTTCTGTGAGCAGATCAAGGGTCTTACTATTAAGCCACTCTAGAACAATTCTGTCTTGGCAGGATGTTTTAAATAACTCATGATTTCTAACACATTCTTGACTAACGTTTTTGTATTGGCTCATTTTGTTTAAAGATTGCTTTATATTTTAGCTATATATGTGCATTATGTCTGTGTGTGATTGTAGGTACCTGGAGTAGGACTGAGGAGGGTACCAGAATCTCTGATCTGGAGTTAAAGGCAGTCATGTGCCAATGATGTGGGTGCAGGAATCACACTGCTTTTCTATGCCAGAGCAGTATGTAGTGTTTATGGCTAAGCCATATTTCCAGTCCCTCTGTACTAACTTTTAATTATTGAAACTTTTATCCATATGATTTCAATGTAGCAAGTGTCTCTGATGTGTCAAAAATTTAGATACTAATGAATTTGAAACAGCATATTTCTATTAAGTGATATATGCCAGATGACTTATTGGAGAATTATTTTATTTTCCTAAAGTTATATGAAGTAGTCCCTATAAGGAAAACTAGAAGCACAGATATATACCTTGTTGGAATAAAGACTAGAAGTCAAATAAAATCTGATCCTTATTCTGCATTTGAAGTAGTAAAATAAATACAATAGTACAATGCATACATACAATCTTACTAGAAGGATTCTTTAAAAGTGGTTATTGTACTACATAAGTGTTAATAGTTTCTGCAATTTTATATTAATAGAAAATAGACATGAATAATATAATATAAATCACCTGAGGCTCTAGGCTCTCCTCTCAAGAGCCTATAGACTGTAAAAAAAAAAAAAAACTAGCTATTAAAATTAACCAAGACACAGTCCATCTATTGAAAATGTAGATTCTGTCAATAGGTCTAATTTGTAACTGAAGAATAAATTTTCTTTCACCTAGATGGAGGCCTTATTATCCATAGTCTATATTTTGCCTAACAATAAATTATTGGACAAATAATTTGCAAGTCAAAAATCTTAGCTTCCTTCTTGGCAGATTTATCAAAATATGGGTGTCAGAAACATAAAGAACATTTTAAAAGACATGCATAAATAAGAGTGTTAAAATGCAATGTTTTTTTTTCTGTATGATTTTTGAATCTTCATTGATAGGACTAGTTGACACTTGGAGAAAGTATACTGTCTGTTATACCCATATATTTACATAAAATCTGCAGCTTCCCTGGTTCCCAGCAGGTGTGCTCTCATTAGCACCTGTGATTTAAAAAGCCTGACTTTCTCTCAGCAAGCTGTGGTTTTATTAATATGCATTATATTATATGTCTCTCATTTTACAATGTTACAACCTGGAACTGAATCAATAGCTCTTGCTGTAGGATCTGCTTACTTCATAAACATTGACCAACAGAGCTGTGCATCTTACTGGTGTCTTTTGCATAATTATAGGAAGGTAAACATTAAACAAAAATGACTTAAGAATAAATGAAACAAATAACTTAGCTTAAATGGCAAGTTAGATGCCTAAGGCAACATGAAGTATGAGTTATGGAAGCAACATGTTTGCTAGCTGTGATTAACTATGAATGTTTGTAGTTTTATAGAAATAAGTATATAGATTTAGAACTGTATCTTTCAGGATATATTTTCTGGAATATCTTTTTTTTCCTCTTTCACTTGAGATTTAAATGAAAAACATCCCCATAGACTTATTCATTTGAACACTTGGTACCCAGTGAGTGGTGCTCTTCATGGAGGGCATGGAAATAGATGGTGGAACTATGCGAGAGTAAGCAAGTCATTGGGGAAAGTCTATGAGGGTAAAGCCTGTTCTTGCTTTCTGTTTTCTCTTTTTGCTTCACATGTGCAGATAAAACATGATCTCTCTCTTCCTGTCATGCTATGCCTTCCCAAACATTATGAAATTTTCACTGGAATTACAAACCAAAACAAAACCTTTTCTTCCATAACTTTCTATTTATTAAAGTGTTTTGTCACAGCAACAGAAAAGTAACTAATACATAAATGGATATGGTGAAGTAGCTGAGAGTCCTACTTCTTGCAGGCAAAAAGAAATAGTCTAAGGCACTGGGTGGTATGCTGAGCATAGGAAACATCAAAGCCTGCACCCACAGTGACATAATTCTTCTAACAAGGCCATACCCACTCCAACAAAACCATACCTCCTAATAGTGCCACTCTCTGTGAGCTTATGGGGGCAATTACATTCAAACTTTCACAGTCATGTACTGATGACATGAGATCCTAGCAATTTCTTTGGTACAAGATGTCGTATCATTCACTGATAACAATTCATATAAATGTAATTCATAGTTGCTTTACTTCTATTCAGGCATGGTATTCTAGACAGATGTTTAATTCATGGACATCTTCACTAGAATTCATTTGCAGAGTTGAGAGATAAAACCATATAACTCAGAGATCCAGGCCATTGGGCTGTAATTACTGGATGGAACTGTGGAATGAAATTCATTGTAGGGGGTTTAGGTATAATAGCCATATGAGAACAATGTATGCAGATACATTTGCCTAGACAGAAGGGTTATCTGTGGGAATTCTCACTTTATGTAGATATAGATGCTCGTTAACACAATCTCTACCCAGAAATACACAGTGTGTGTTATTTCCTTTTTTAACAGAATGTTGTTCAATGATAAATATGTTAATAAGAACATATAAATACATAACGTATAATGGTCAGCCGGTATATAAAGCAAGAACTCAGATGCAAGGCATATAGTAGATAACTTGAGATATCATGCTACAGATGGCAAAACAATTGGCTGCGAACAGTTCGGAGTGGACAACAACTACAATTTTCTCCATGTTACTCCTATGTCCTGCTCATGATCCATCAAATAAATAAAGTCTCTACACCATGCCATGATCTGCTTAGTCTGCTTATCCTGACCCAACATTGTTATACTAGAGGCACACTATGAGATCACACCTGAATATTTATCATTTTTCATTGAAAATGTTTTTAATATCCTTATCTCTGTTTTTGCATTTTCTTTTTTCTTTTTTCTTTGAGACAGGGTTTCTCCATGTAGTTATGGTATCTGTCCCAGATCTCACTCTTTAGACCAGGCTGGCCTTGAGCTCACAGAGATCCACCTGGTTCTGTCTCCTGAGTTGCTAAGATTAAAGGTGTGTGCCACCACCATCCAGCTTGGTTTTTACATTTTTTGACAAATAAATGATTATATATACATACATATATATATATATATATGTGTGTGTGTGTGTGTGTGTGTGTGTGTGTATTTACTGACACAAAGAGACAAAGATACACACATACATACATAGAATCTCTGTGTATATATTCAAAAGAACAGAAAGGTATATATTCACAAGACCAGAGATATCTGCATTCCATTGTTTATAACAGCATTATAACAGCTAAATTGTGGGAACAACCCAAACTTCTACACATGAATAAACAGGGAAGCAAAGAGGGAAGAGTGTGTATGTATATAACAAAATACTCTTCAATAACAAAATGAAATTTTCCTACTTATTGAAACATGGATAATGGTTGAGGCTATTATGCTAGCTGCATTACTCTAACCAGGAGATAAACAGTATATAATTCATACTTCTGATTATATATAAAAAAAAGTCTGAAGAGTACTTAGAATCAGAATAGGAGGAAGCAGAATGTGACTGCTGGTATGTGGAGGAGTATGGGAATGTGGATATTTTATTAAATGGGCAAGAAATTGAAATTTTGAAACATCTGAAGAACTCAAGACAAAAGTTAGTAATGGTTATAAAACATAACTAACATTTAATATTAATAGATCACATAATTCAAATCTATAGTGAACTTTATACAATATGTATTTTATCAAAATAAAAACAAGCCAAAACAACAGCAAACATGAAAGCTATTAAGAGGAGAAGAGAACCTGATGGTGCCCCAACTCAGGCGGTGGAACAGGGAGACAAACGGACAAGAATGAATGAAATTGTTAACTCTGAATAATGGTACTTGAGGTAAACCTGTTTTCTCTTTTCTACATATTTAGGTCACGTTGTTGAGCTTAACAATGGTTCCATCAAACACTCCATAAAACTGAGCTGTTAACATTACCAAGGAAAAGATAAATGTCCTCTTGGAACAACATAACAGGTCCTCACGCCAAACAGAAATCTGTCATCCCATGTCAAATTTATGATTGGACTGAGGTTTATTAACTGAAATGTAACAGAAGAAAATGAATCACTAGCACTTCCCAAACCCTGAATACCATTCTGTACCACCAATAATTTCCTCCCACTTTCAAAGCCAAGATCCAGTCCAATTGATGTGTCGTGTGTGTACAGGGGTGTAGGGTGATCCACTTGAGCACAAGCAACCTACCTGTGGTCAAAACCATAAAGTAAAATGACTCCTTCCTTTACAACCATCAATTACCAACAGCTCATTTGTTAGGTCTCATGAGTCCATCTATGCATGAATGTAGAAAGTCCTGATCTTGTGTAGGTAACCACAACAGCATAGTTCGTGAGTGTAAGTAAGGCCCATATCATGTCCATAAGACAACATCTACATACACTTCTCCCATCCTCTGGCTCTTATATTATTTTTACTTTTTCTTCTGTTTCCTGATCTTTGAGAAGGGATTTATGCTGATGTATAATTTTGTGCTTAGTATACAACAGTCATTTTATTTTCAGCATTTATGAGACACTGCAAAAAGAAGCTTTTCTAGCCAATATTTTGTGGAATATTTTGATTGCATTCTGACACTTTGAGACTGCCAATAAAGTTACTTTCAATCAGAGGGCAGAGCTAGCTATGAGCTGTCCAAAATTAGTCATAGAGCTTTTGGAGGACCAAGGACATATAGAAAGACACAGGAAGTATTAGCGAGGGGCTTAGAAAAATGCTCAGCCTTTTTGGACCTTTCTCTGATTAGTCAAGTTTTTACCCCAGTAGCTGACTTCTGAGTTGTTATTGATAAAGAATAATTAGTAAAAACTTCATCCAGCACACAATGTGGGGCATGGGATCACAAGGCAGCCCCTTGCCCCTAGCATTGCACCTGCTGCATAGTTGCCACTGTGGATGGCTTTCCCTCATTGCCCCCAGGACCTCTATCGGAGGCTGGAGTATTCTTGCTGCATTCTCTCTCTAGCAGCCTCCAGCTGCCACCTGTGCCTGGCCCTAAATGTCAGTGGCCAACTCTTGTCATTCAAGTGACCCAGGATTCTGACTTTCTGCCATGAGGGCTTCTTCCTCATGTCCCCCTGACTCTGCTTTTCAGGTGGCTGGCCCCAAATTTATTTAACAAGTTGTGGACCTTTAACCTTTCCAAGATCTGCTGCATATGATATTTAAAATGCTTAAGTTTTCTGCAATGAACCATAACCATCCCTAACAGTGATCTTTGAAGTATCCAAAAAGATAATGAGGCCCCACAATGATGATTCCACCTGGATTGAGGTAATGTCATTAATTTGACAAAGATCACCCAAAGATCATCTTTGGATTACAAACTGCTCAGGACAATTTCAAAGCTGCTATCTCAGATGGTCCAGTCTCACAGACCACTCTAGCCTGGACTTCAGATGAGCCCTGTTTATTCCTATTACACAGAGACTAGACAACAAATGTTACTGTTATTTTTCCTAGGACATGATCATTAGTTCAATTTTCTTAGGGTCCCCTAATTGTGCCATTGCCTCTAGACAGCAGAAAGTAATTTAAAAACACAATGCCCACATTCCCAAGAGGTGGGGTGGGTGGTTCTTGGTTGTTCAATCAGTTATGAATGTTTGTCATCTTTTAGGGAGGTTGGTTGCAAATTGTTACTGGTCCTGGTAAGAGAAGAAACTAAGCAAGGGAGATTAGATTTGTAGCTCTTTCTGAAAAGAAAACAGAGGATATAAGAATTATAGGATATAATGATAGATTATTAAATCTACTTTAAACTAAAAAGCAACTATTAATTTCAAATATTTTACATTGGTATGGATTTTTGTATATTGATACACATTAAAGGTTACTTTTATTAAACTGTATCTACTCTTGTTTAAGGTATTGTACTTATGCAGCTTATTTAACAATATAATGTAATTTTTTGTCCTTAAAGGTTATTATTACAAACTATTTAGAATAATTAAGAAATACAGGTTTGTAGTTAGTCATCTAATAATCAAATTTGTGACTATGTTAGGAATGTTTTCAAGGATAAGCAGAGATATATTTTAGATAGATATGTGGTTTTCAAATACTTCAGAGAGCTACAGAATATGGCATTTAAGATGTTTCAATAGTCTAAGGCTATTCATGATAGTGGGACACATCTGCTCCAGGCAGCAACAATTTACTTTAAGAAAGGATGCTAGGTGTCAATGAACCTCCATGTGGAGTTTGTTTTTATTGTGGCAAAGTTAGCCACTGGGCAAGAAACAGCCCTTGCCTCTACTGCTGACAGTATACTGTCCAAATTGGACAAGCAGGATGCAAAAGAAGGTGACTGCCAAGCTTTGCCAAGACTTTCCAAAATTCCTGCTTCACAGAAAAGTCTGTCAGATATTCTAGGCCTGTATTCTGTAGATGGATGTCCCAAACTTGCAAAGGAAACTTGAGTGACTGTCCAGGCAGCCATCAGTTTCTGTCATTTCTATAGTTTTGGAAGTTGTTTACTTTGTACTTCCTGTTTACTCAGGTAATATTATATCCTTCTTGGATCTCTGATAAAGTAGAAGAAGAGACAGTTATAGCTATCATGCTCTTTGTTACCAAATTCAGAAAAGAAATCCACAAAAGTGATACAAACTGTGTAAGATTGAGAGACATAAAAGCATAAATTCTTTATCTAAGAAAATGTTTTGAGGTCTGAAAGATAGTTTTGGGTTGATGATACAAGTTAGAAGAGAAAGTGAATTAGGTAAAAAAAAAAAAAAACAACTTTAGACTCATCAAGACAGGGTAAATAATAGAATATTTTCTCTAAATTTTCCCAATGCAAATGGTGAACTGGACATTGTGAATGTAATTCTTATCTGATAATTGTTCTTATTCTATATAGTTTTACTGTGTTTGAGTTAAAAACCTTCCCTTTTTGTTCAGACAAAAAGGGGGAATATGGTGGGAGTTTTTTGATCAGACTCTGACAAGAATGTTTACTTTGAATCAGAGGACAGAGGTAGCTACTAGCTGATCAAAATTAGCCATAGAAGTTTTGGAGGACTGAGAACATACAGAGAGAGATACAGGAAGTAGTCTAGAGGGGCTTAGAAAGGTGCTTGGCATTTTTGGGTAGAGGAAGGAAAGAGAGAGGAAGTCACATGTCACTTCTCAACCACTTCTCTAATCAGTCAGGTCTTTACCCCAATATCTGACATCTAAGTTTTCATTGATAAAGACTAATTAGATAAATGCTTCAATGTTGAGAATAGGACTAATCTATGTATTAAAATCTAAATATGCAGGAGAGAGTTTGACAACATGTACATTTAGTAAAACAAAACTGGGAGGTTCCCTACTATGGACTGTGATTTCTCTAAGTATGGAATTTTGTCAAGATTAGAATACCAAGCACATGTTTTCTTCAACAGATAGAACCTCAAATCCAATGAGAAAGTGGTAGATTATTACCGCAGTGACCACTGTAACCCTGACAACAGTAGCCATATTTTGTCTGGTAGGCCATTATAGTATATAGATAGTCCTGCAAGGCCAATTCCACTGATGTCTTGTACAGACCCTACTAGAACTGTGAAATCTCCCCTGTCTGGAAGAAGTTGGAATGTATCCTAAGCAATAGGGCCTTAGCATTTAATTATTGTATGCAATTAGGGTGTTTGGCCATCCTATCATCCTAATTGTCGTGCTAGAGGACCCATCCAGTGACTGAGGGAGCTGGATGCAGATACCCATGGTCAGGCCCTGGGTGGAGCTCCGGGAGTTCAGTTGGCGAGAAGGAGGAGGGTTTGTGTGAGTGGGAGTTGTTGGGACCGGAGATGGATGGAATACAGGGACAAGTGGCCAGACAAATGGAAACACATGAACTGTGAACCAATGGCTGAGGGGCCCCCAACTGGATCAGGCCCTCGGAATGGCTTGATCTGTTTGGGAGGCATACAAGCGATTGGACCGGGTCCTGTGCTCAGTGCATGAGTTGGCTGTTTGAAACCTGGGGCTTGGTAGAGACCCTTGGCGCAGCCTGGGAGGAGGGGGCTAGGTCTGCCTGGGCTGAGTCCACAGGGTCGATCTCAATCCTCAGGGGAGTCTTTGCCTTGGAGGAGATGGA
>CABHPQ010000854.1:35165-46351 GCA_902168405.1 Peromyscus aztecus | reverse complement strand
ACACACACACACACACACACACACACACACACACACACACACACACACAAAGTATCCCACCAGCTTCAGCCTATTGTTATTTTACCCTGTGTATAGTACTTTTTCTACAGAGATTCCCTTCAACTACTCTCAGAGATTTCCTTAGTTTTGTACTGTGTTTCACTTTCTTGATTTTTTTTTGTTGTTCTGTGTGTGCATTTTCTTGATTTTGCATCTCATATTTTTCTTTTCTGAACTTTCTGATTTTGATGAAGTTTGTGTTACACTAGATTTAGAAATGATCTTATAACGAGTTGTAACATATTCAATACAACATCTGCATCCTCAGTGTGCATGTTGAATTTCTGTATTTTTAGACTCACTTTTGTTTCATTGATTTTATATATACTTTCCTTCTCCTGTTTTCCTTTTTCAGATTTATTTTGATTTTTATTGATGTGACGGTGTTTGTGTGAGTGTATGCCGTGTGTGCCAATGGAGGCTAGAAGAGAGCCTCTCGTTCCTCTGACCTGGGTGATGGTAAAAGAATTCCAGATGAGCAGAAAGAGCTCTGTACCCCTGAGCATCTCTCCAGAACCCTTCTTTCTTATTTGCACAGGCTCTAATTTATTTTTAAAATCTAGCATCTCTGAATGAATTTCAATGCCTTCCTTTTTTCACTTATGCATATAAACCTGAAAATCTTCACTAATCACAACTTATAGTTATGTATATCATACTGTATTTGATTAGCCAGATGTGTCTAAGCTGTTGAAAATATTTTCTCCATTTGGTTTCATTTCTTAGTTACATGATTTGGTTTTAAAATGAGTTGCCTAACTTTCAATGTTTGAACATTTTTGAGGAGACATTATATCTACAGAGTTACAGAGATTTCTGCTTTAATTCCCATTTGATTGCATTAAATATGATGTCTGATTATAGTCATCTGAAATTTGGTGAGACATTCATTATAGTTCATCACATATTCCAGTTATGTTCATAAAAACAATATTCCATATAAAATTGGAAAAAGTAAAACATATAGTGATTTTGAATTATTCCCTTTATTTAATAAAATTACATTGGTTATTTTTGCTCTTGAAATCATCTTTCTGAAAGAGGTTTATTTTGTGCAAATATAAAGTTGAGATTTTAGATTAATATACAGTTATATTTGCTATATCTTCCTATTAAATTGAGTTGTTTATCATTCTGAAATGTCCGATTTATTTTCCATAGTGTTCCTTCTTATAACTTTTATTTTGTCTGGGGTCATATAGTCTCATTAGTTTTGTTTAAATATTTTTATTACAATTATTTAGTTGAGTGTGTGTGTGTGTGTGTGTGTGTGTGTGTGTGTGTGTGTGTGTGTGTTAGGATATCAGAGGACAGACTGAGGGAATCAGATCTTTCCTTCTGCCATGTGTATCCAAGGGATTGAACCCTGGTCATCAGGCTTTGGGGCAAGTATCTTTTATCTGCTGAGCCATCTCCCTGCCCCTTACTTACAAAGTACCTCATCCTTTCCACTTAAATTATGTCCTTTCCAAGCAACATCTCATTCAACCAGATTTTTATATCTTACTTGGATTTTGTTTTAAATTTATTTATTTAAAAACAGTTTTTTTTTCATTTTACATACAAATCCCAGTTCCTCCTTCCTCTCTTTCTCCTGCCAGGGGATGGGATATATTTAATTGAGTATTATGTATTTAAATTTAACTTAGTTACAAAGACTATTGAGTTTACACTTGTAAATTTGCTACTATCTCTTAGTTACATTTATTTATTCTTTCTCTTTAATTTCTTTATACTGATGCTTTTATTTCATTTGTTTTTGTCACTATTTAGGTATATTTTCTGATAGTGTTATAGACATTATCCTACAGAACTGATTATCACGTTTGACCTTATGTTCTATATGAAGTCTATCCCTTATTTCTCTCCCTAGTGACACAATAACCTTGCCTTTTAACTCCATTTATGCTCTCCTGCTTTTCATATTTTTTCCCAGAACTTTTCTTTGGGAAAGTTTTAAATGTTACATAATAATGTTCTTTTCTGATACTTTTATTAGTGATTATTTTCTTTAATCTGAAGACCTCCTGAGTCGTTCTTCTAGTACAGTGAGAGGGCACAAAATTTTCCGTATGCCTAAAATATTTGTTGATTTGATTTCATTTTTGATGGATGTTTCCAACAGATAGAGAGGATTCTAAATTGGCAGGGTTGTATTTTGGTATCTTTGAGCACTTTGCATGTATAGTCATTCATCTTGTTTTTATCATTTAGTGTGATTTTTATGTTATTATTATCCTCTACCTATTAGAAAAGAATGGGTGTCCTGTCACTTTTATGAACATTCACAGTGTATTTCAACCATGTTCACCCCTGCCCCCGCTGCCATCTCTACTGCCCCCTACACTGCACAGCTAACTTTCCTTCTGCCTTTATGTCTTTTTATTTTTTTTTAATGTGATCTTTAATCTCTTTCCTGTTAAGCCTTCTTTCTTTTTGGGGGGTTTTAAAGGTTTAAGTTTATTTATAAGTTAATTTATTTTCTCATTTTGGAAAATATTTGTTGAGAAAGGCTTCGAATATTGCTTCTCCCTGTTCATGGGTCCACATTTTTGAACTTGTGCTATCCTTAAACATTTCAGTGTCTGTAGGTCCCTCTCTGTCTCCATCTTTCCCTCCCCCAGGATCGTTTTCAGTTAACTGATCTTTTTGTCCACTGAACCTAATAATTTACAAATACAATGAATTTGCTCTTAATTTACATTGTGTTTCTGTTTTATACTTTTCTTTTTTCCCCTTTTATTGAAAATGGATTTTTTTTTTCTCGTATAGTGTATTTGATTACCCTCCCTTCCCTCTACCCCTCTCAGGCCCTCTCCACCTTTTCTCCCACCAAGATCCACTCTCTTTCTCTTTCTCCTCAGAATATAAGCAGGCATCTAACAGATAACAACAAAACACAAAATGTGATAAAATAAGATAGAATAAGATAAAACAAAAACCATCTTGTCGAAGTTGGACAAGACAAATTTTCACTGAGTTACTTTTTAACGATATATCGTCTCAAGTAAGGTTCTCCAGATTTTTCTTGAATATTATAAAAATACCAGTTATTATTATGTTAGAGTACTTACATGTCACTGTTACAACTACATCAAATGTGAGTGTTCTAGCTTCTGTTTTATCTGTCAATCATCGAGTTAGCCCCATTTTTCTCTTTTTACAAATATGCTTTTTACAAATGTTTTAGCATTATCATGTTAAATATAGGAAAGCTTAGTTGAAAAATAGGACAGCCTGTCAACATATGTGTCTTGGAAGTTAGGTTCAGGACTTATTCTGATTACTGTTTTTGATTTATCTTTAATCCCACACCTTTTGGGCAAAGTGGTAACTTCTAGAGGGCGAGACAGATCCCAGGGCCCCGTGTGTTAACAAGGCTTCAACTCCTATTCCTGCTTTCCCAGAACAACTTGCTGGATGAAATTTCTGTTTAGATTTTCAGCTTTGCAGAGATTAACACCTGTGCTTTCTGGGTTCTTATCCCTGTACATGGAAAAAGACAACTGTTACTGATTTGAGGAGAAAATTACATATGGTTTTTGAAGATCTAATCTCATTTTTTTTTTTTTTCATCCTGTGAGAATAGCAGCAGGTACACTCTGACTATTCCAGCATTGAGTCCAACTTCTGTAGTTAGTGAGAATCTTTTCTGTCTTATCTCTCGTCCCCTGTATTCAAGTTGGGAAATAAGACTCAAGAAAAAGTAAATAAGGGACTGTTGTTGACACTCACTTGTCTTTGCCCAACTGTCAGAACATTTCAATTCTCACTTGCGATGATGACTGTAACCCAAAGCTTTTGATATTATTATAGGAGTTAGATAGATACACAAATTTATATTTATATTTTGTTCTGCTCTAAAAATTGTTTCCCCCAGCCACCTTTGTCAGCATCAGCTACTTCATCGTGGTCATAAGCAGAGTCCTGTCAGGTGTTGGGAAATTACTAATATGCTGTGGTGGGTGTGATTCCATGCCCATTAATTTTTCTGGGCACTTAGAGAACACTTTCTAGAGATTCATTTTCTTTGGTTGAAGAATACTTATTAAGATAGGTTATTGATGTCTTTATCAAGATTTTATTCATTTATTCCAAAACCTCCTGTTTCTTAAAATGTGGATACCCCAATATCATCTTACAATTTTCTCCTTTGTTCTTTCCTCTTAATGTACTTACTATTTTTTGGTTGGGTAAGATTTTGTCCTAGGTTTAACTTACAACTTCTTCATAGATTCCCTTTTAAAACTGGGAAGGCCAGACTAATACCATGACAGACTCCTAGTAACTCAGTGAAGAACTAGGCCTCAGTTCCTGACTCTTGAAACTGGACAGACAGTTTCTGAGGAAGCCATGAACAAAGGGCAATCAATCACCAACACCCCTAACAACAAAGACAAGGGGAACTGTACATACCAACCAGGCATGAACCAGCCCCCACAGTATCTCAAGGCAATAACTAAATAAGGACAGAGCCTGAGACTTGTCCAGATTTGCCCCCAAATGGAAAAAAACTACAGTCTTAGCCAACCCCTGCTAGCCCTAACCAGTCAGGAACATACTAATATGATTGCCACTGGCATAAGTCAATAATAGATAGGATGACCTAAATGTCTTTAGAATTCCTTTAGCTGTGTATAAAAGAGCCATCAAACTTCCCTCAGGGTTACCATTTTGCCCTTGTTTCTGACGTGTGGCTAGCATGCTGGAACTTTTACTCTTGAGATAATAAATGCTCTTGGTGATTGCATACATGGATAGTGGTCTTTTGTGGGAGTTCTCTAGGACCCTAACAAAAGTGAACTTAATTTAATTTTCAATAGCTTCCTACTCCATGGATCTGATAGTTTTTAGAGTTTTTAATGATATTAAAAATAGATATTTAGAAGCACAATTTCTCTGAAGTAATGTGTTTTCCTCCATTCTGTTTCTTTTCTCATTGCATGCTTTCATTTTTATTTCTCCCCTGTATTGTCAAACTTTACTTGTTTTTCTGATTAAAATATAGGGTCTTTGGAGATCAGTGAAATACTGTGTACAGGGTGAGACTTATCAACTGTGCCATCATGATGTTCAATCTGTCTAATGAAAACAACTTGCCTGGCACAATTTTTCTGTTATTTACTTACTTATCCTACCTACTCTGGCATAGCATTTCCCACATATAACAGTACAGAGTTGACAATTTGTGGGAAAGTCCTATCCTCCACATAATCATTTAGTGGTCAAGAAAAATAAAGCTTCAATAGCTTTAATACATCATGATGGTCAGATTTATCCCACAGATTTATCCAAATTTTAGACAAGGGAAGAGATCTTGAAGAAATAAGTTTGGAAAGTATGGCTGTGTCATACTTACAAGAGAGACACATTGGCTTTAGTCATACTTTATCACCATCACTTTGACTACACACTTGTAGGGTGATGTAAACAAACACCATTTCTTGTTGAATGATACATTTTTGTTATTTTGTTCACCATTGCTTTTACATGCTAAGTTGAAGGGTTTTTAAAGTGATGATGCTACACAGAGCCTTCTATCCATCTTTCTTGAAAGTAAGCATGCGGAAGCTATTTGAGAGCCAAATTGCGGAAGAAAATAGTATGGGAAGACCCAGCATTTACATTGTATTCATCCTTAGAGTGTGAGTAGTAGGCCTTAATTCTTCTAGAGGAGAGGAAAAGAATTTTCTCACACGGGGTGACTTCTTTGTAAACACGGTTTAAGCAGTTTCATAACTCTACCCTTTTCTGTCTCTATGTCCCAAAACATCAGGTACCTCCGATGCTTGAATTAATTTGGGAATGACTTTTGCCTTTGTCTACTGATGGTTAAATCTGTTTTCAGTAACCTGTTGGCTCTTGCATTCTACTTATCTTTTTTTATGAAGTTTAAAAAAATTATTATTAAGAAATTTTCTATTCATTTTACATATCAATCACAGATTTCCCTCTCCCTTCTCCTCCCACCCCCCAGCCCTCCTCCCCAACCCACCCCTCTATTACCACCTCCTCCAAGGCAAGGTCTCCCATGGGGAGTCAGCAGAGCCTGGTACCTTCAGTTGAGGCAGGTCCAAGCCCCTCCCTGCTGCACCAAGGCTGCGCAAGGTGTCTCACCCTAGGTACTGGGCTCCAAAAAGCCAGCTCATGCACCAGGGATGGATCTCGATCCCAAGCATTCTACTTGTTTTATCTCTGTTGTTCACACTGATACCTCCAGTAAGAAAAGAAAAGGAGCACTTGCAATCTTAGGAAGATGAGCCCCAAGGGAAGTTTTCTTACGTATGCCACCAGAAAATTTGGTTGGTGTCAGTTGTTGGTCAAGGCAAGAGGAGGCTTTCCAGATTCACAGAGATGAATGGACATGGACTGAAAAAAATGTATTCTTCTTTTGATTTCCCTCAGTTCAGAGTCATGGCTGCCCCACACAGAGGGCTAGCCAGTTGTAAGCGCTAAGTAAATGAAGGGACAGGGTAATCTACCAAGTCACTATGGCCACAGAGTGTGTGGAGAAAGACTCTAACATACTTTGGTGGGGGCGGTTGTGACACTGAGCTGGTTGGTTTTCCAGCAGAAGCTTAAAGCTGAGAAGGAAAGGGGATATTGCGTGAAAATGTGCCTAGGAAAAAGTTGTTAGGGTATGAAGACACCCTACATTCATGCTTATAACCACCTTCCCCTCCTTGAAGACCAGCAATATTGCACCTAAATTACTGTTGTATTGTTCAAACTTCCCATAAGTCCTTTTTGTTTTCCATTTCCACTTTTAAAGAGTCAGTTGACTTGGCTAAAAAATAAAGTTCAGATAATGTACAATGATTTTCTTATTGATAGAGTAACTAGATAGCGACCTTTGTGAGATCAGACCCATAGATTCCCTTTGATATGTAAGGAGACATGTTACAGTTTCTAGTATGGGGATGTGAGCAAGTTTGGAGGGCTTACATTCTATCCACCACACAGGGAATAAGTCAAAAGAAACTGTCAACAACAAAATATTGAAAGAAGCCAGTTGGCAAATCAACTCTCCCTCCTGATTAGCACCTTCCAGGAGGCATGGTCACATGAAGAAAATTCCAACGTTTTCAGAAAGTGACAAGACCATGCTTCCTTTGCACACCTGTGCAGTGAGTGTGAGCAGACTTTCCCGCTTGCATGTAGTGACACAAACTGTCATGAAAACCAGAATGCTCCTTTTAATTAGATATTCAGTCACCACCCAGTATTACAATTTAGGATTTACCATGTGGCAGCAACGGTATGTTTGCATCCAACTCATCCTGTTATTAAGTGAGTTATCTTAGATGAAAACAATAATTGAACACATGGAATGATTTTAAGACCTTGGTGACAACTTCTTAGATAAAACTTTAAAAAAGAAGCAAACAACCTTGAAAGTAGGATGAGGCTTGTTGGGGTGAGGAAATTTCTTTGCCGGAGATGAGAGGATGCAGTAGAGGAGGAAATGACAAACCTTCATTCCATACAGGTTTCAAATTGTCAAAGAATCAAAACAAGTTTTCTGCTAATCCTTGTAACTTATGGGAGAATAAATAATATTGATTAAAGACCATCATGTTAACAGTTATTCAAGTCCTGTAGCTTTTTTTTTTTAAATACAGTGTTCTCCTTTAGAAAAATTAGTCTTAAAAAACTGAGGTGTAATGATAAACTTTGCCCAAATAGATTCACTACTAACTGTCTTGAGGTAAGTGTAAACAAAACAAAATCTTTCTGAGAAAACATTATGAACTTATGCTTTTCAAGGACCACCCCCCCCCTCCAAAATAATCACTATTAAACAATTCCAGCATTGCCCGTTTGGATTCTAAAACATAAGCATTGAAATTTCAAGCTGTGAATTTGTAGGCATAAAAAAAGCCCCTGGAGTTAGAGCCGTTTTGATGATGAACTTTATCTTGTCCTGTGATCTGAATGTTTGTCATTGTGGAGACAGTGGCATGCAGAGTGGTTCTCGATGTTAATTATACTATGAATATTTTCCATACCTATTAAGCATGGTGAAGTTGTTTTTAAAGCATGAGTCATTTTAGGAGACTGACAAGTTGTGTTTTAATTTATTGGTTTCGCATCTCATTCCAAGTTGGCTCTTCTTATAGAAGCCATTGTATTATTTATAAGGTTAAGATGATTGGCTGTTATTTTACAGTCTTACAGCCAATTTGCACTGACGTGACTCTTTTGATGAGATCATCATGATTGTAAATCTAAGGTTATGCTTTTGATCTTCATAAAGGAGTTTGCTGTCCTCCATCTTGTGAACACAGATGGCACTCGAATTCCCTCTGAGTTATCTTATAAATGAGTGTCTTTGATCTTAGAGGAGGAGGCCATCGGTTTCTTATCTGCAGTAAAACTCAACCAATTAAGAATATCCTGACAGCAGCAGGTCAGAGCTGTATTCTTAATAAGGAAGGTAGCATAGGGGTGGAAATATACCAAATCAGTTACTAATTTTCTTTGGATGTCACATCTAAACTAAGTTTTAAATCTGTAAACTTTAAACTAGTTCTAACTTCTCTAGTAAAAACAATTCCCAATAAGTTTCAGTTGTAAAGTTATTTCACATTTGGATAATATATTAAAATATAATTTTAAATTGTAATTAATATATGAAGAAAATTAGTAAAAATAATGCTGAATCCACACACACACACACACACACACACACACATGATAGCACAAATGCTATTTCTAACTTGTCTGAATTTATGACTCATGGCATGTAATAGTTCCCTTGTTTATGATATTCACTAGGTTACACATACTTATTTGTTTAAGCTGGTCAAATATGGACTATCAACTAATCTTGTTTAAAAGATATATAGTAAAAATCCTTTACACACACACCCTCACACACATATACATGCACAACACTCAATTCCCCCAAACATTCCATGCATTACTGCGATTTAATTTTTTTCACTGTTCTCAGATTTTAATCTGCTATATTTTTAGTTTACAAATATTAGCAATTATGACTTCCTTTTTTATTGACTTTATTTTCATTTTATGTGCATTGGTGTTTCACCTGCATGTACATCTGTCCAGATTCCCTGGAACTGGAGCCACAGTAGTGAGTTGTCATGTGGGTGCTGGGAATTGAACTCAGATCCTCTGGAATCGCAGTCAGTGCTCTTAACCGATGAGTCATCTCTCCAGTATCCTTGAGTTTCTCAAACTTTTCTAATGAAGTATTAGATCAAACAATTGAGATGAATAGGAAGATGAACTATACAGTCTTAAAAAACAAAGACTGCATATATGTGTGTTGTATGTATATGTATACGTGAATTTGTATGCTTATGTGAATGCATAGGCATATGTTTATGGATATGTGTATGTAAGAGCATGGACCAGGAGAAAGAGGGATAACATTGCATAATTTAATTTTATTATATATTAATTTGCATAGCTTTATCAAATATTTAGGGAAAAATTCAGTAAGAATGGCAAGAAGTTACCTAATTTTTCCTTTTTCTTCAGCCCACCTAGTGAAGAGTCTTATTATGTAGCGAACAGCTAATTTATACCCTTCCTTTCAGGTCTTTTTACTCTGATGCATGTTCATAAATAATATATTATATTTCCTTATGTGTTGTTTATGATTGAGCCTTGTGATCTCTCAGACTAACGAGGCTTTTATCCTCCACTTCTCCTTCTTCTTCTCCTCCTCCTCCTCCTCCTCCTCCTCCTCCTCCTCCTCCTCCTTCTTCTTCTTCTTCTTCTTCTTCTTCTTCTTTTCCGGACTTTTCAAGAAAGGGTTTTTCTGTGTAACAGCCCCGGCTGCCTGGATCTTGCTTTGTAGACCAGACTGGCCTTGAACTCACAGAGATCCACCTGCATCTGCCTCCCGAGTGCTGGGATTAAAGGTGTGTGCCACCACCACTGGACCCTTCATTCTTAGCTTCATTTGGTGAAGTATAGACCTGAAGACCTGCACTTTCCTTTTAAGATTACTTTACCACTAAGAAAATGCTATATTGAAACATAATATTTGAAAAGCCACTTATGTGCATATTTCTTAGAAAGTTTCCAAATACTACAAAAGAGGATTATAAAATAAATATTCATGGAATTCTGTTTGGCTTCTTCCTCTATGGTATGGATGCATAATGTATTATATACATGTATTCATTTGGGTATAAATGAGTAACTGTTTCTTTTAGAATCTACCATAATGATGAATTCCACACTTAGAGAACCGTGAGTTGAAAAATCAAATACCCGAACCAGTACAGGTAAACGTTAGTTTAACACCTCATTTGAAAATAGTTAGCACATAAGTTACCATTTGAATTTTGGAGAACAAAATATTCAAATCATGAAATAATAATAATAATGAACACAAGACATTCCATAGTATTCTAAACATTCATAAACAAATGCTATTTTATCTGCAAAGCTCCAAGTCAGAAGACTACATTTCAAAATGCTTATTTCTTTAGTATGGGTAAGTGGCCATGAATAATTCAAATTTTGTTCACTTTCCAAGGTCTTTATACTTGCATATAGATTGCCTTCACACACCCTCTATTTTACAATGAGTTATTTCTAAATGAAATACACAACATCTATTTCTGGTCATTATATGCTGCCGGTATCATCCAGAAGTGAACTCTACTGTACGTCAGATCCTGTCTTCTCCTTTGCTGCAGAAGCAGTGGTCATTCGGCTGTTCTATTTGTGAGTCTATAAATACAGCATGCATTTAAAAAAAATAGCAGTTTGCACAGCATACCATGCCAGACTATGTTGATCTTGTATAAAGTTACAAAAAATTTAATTTATAAGCAGTCAAATTAGTGCTGCAAGACATGCCATAATTACGTGATACGGAAATGTACAAATGAAGCTTATGCAGATGCTCATGACAACTGAACCGCAAAAAAAATCAGCATCTAAGCATGGCTGTGGAGAGACACGCAGATTCACTTAGTTCCTTACTCTGGTGCCTAGTGATACTGAAAAATTCTTTAGGTCCTTAATTACCTTTTATTTGCTGACTAGGTCCCACCCCCATCGCTCACCAATAAATGACTAGACTAATGTTTAAATCACACACACACACACACACACACACACACACACACACACACACACAC
>CABHPQ010000854.1:22907-35155 GCA_902168405.1 Peromyscus aztecus | reverse complement strand
ACACACACACACACACACACACACACACACACACACACACACACACATTTTTCCTTTGAAGTGGAAAATGATGACTATATCCACCCAAGTATCGTGGAGGAAGCATTAAGCTCTGGGAAGGAAATAATCAGTGGATTTTATTACTGAAATAAGCAAGCATGTTCATGCATATTCTTTCGGCATGCATGCCTATGCGTCACTCAGAGCAAACAGTGCTCCTGCAGCTTTTGCGCAGTAATTAGGTTGATGTAATCACAGTGAAATAAAGGCAGCCACACTGATAATTTCACAGTGAATATTAAAGACATATGTGCCTTCCAGTGTACAATAAATGAACCTGAACTGCTGTCAGGGTCTAGGAGGACAGTGTGGCCAATGCACCTATTGTGTCCCTGCTGCAGAAAGGAGCATGCCGATTGGCCACTGTCTGCAGCACATAGCACTGGCTGGTTATAAAGGACTTGTCTAGGGGAGAGCCTGTAGGTACTCCATTGTCTGGTAAAGTTCATATGACTGCATTGTTTTGCAAGGGGTGTGTGTGTGAAGGGAGAGCTGGGAGGGAGGGGGAAATCAGTTCAACTGTAAAAGCTGTACAGATCTCTCTCTCTCTCTCTCTCTCTCTCTCTCTCTCTCTCTCTCTCCCTCTCTCCATAGATCATTTCTGTTTCTTGCCCTGTCTCATTTCGAATAGCTAAAAAGGAATGCTAATTAAGATCCCATGTCTTAACCTGAAAATAATGACTCGGCTGTAATTAGAAATCTGCTGAGAGTTTAAAATTCTGGTAGGGGACCAAAAGCATCAGTTACGGTGCTTAGGAAGAAAATGAAGAAGTATGTTTCTGTAATCAAGGTAAACATGGGAAAAGGGGGATTCCCCCGTCGTTTTTTTTTTTTTTTTTTTAATCCAGTTTTAACCAATGGTATTCTGCTGTAGATTAGAAGATAGTGTATTTCAGAAACGATTTTAACCATCAAATTGAAAGGACACAAATCAGTAGCAATAGAAGCCTTAATCCTCCTTAGGATGCAATTCAGATGAAAGAACTGCTTTTTATTTTTCTTTTTGTATGTGTGTGTGTGTGTGTGTGTGTGTTATAGATGGATCTGAGAACGCTGTCCGGGCTTCGTGCCAAGGGCTGGTATTCACACAGCAACGACGGCCTCACAGACGAGCTGTGGGAAGCAGGAGGGAGATTCTCTCTTAGGGTGCCACTACTATGGAGACACAGCTGGGCTGAACAAGATTTGCTTCAAACGACAGCAAGAGAGACAGAAAGTATCTGATGCAACCGCTGCCCAAGCAGGCAGACACCAGAGGAGCTAGCAGCCAATCCGGCCATGCTTGAAGTCAGTCCTGCTGCTCAGCCAATCAGTGACATCACTGGTGAGAAACCCATTTACATCATGCAGTAATGAACTTTGTTTAACATAGCCTTCCCCTTTTCCTGTTACCCCCCCCCCCCCCCCGCATATGAGGTCCTTCCATTAATTATTCTGCTGGCATAATTTAAAACGCTATGCAAAAATGTGGCTACATTTCCTCTGGTAGCTCTTACCCACCCTCCAACCTGTATCTGCGGTCACAGAAGCGGTTCTGAGAACAATTCTATTAATTTTGGTTTCCCAAGTATTATCTTCTCTTTCTTAAAGGGAAAAAAAAAAACCTCGTAGAACCCCCCCTAAACTTTTGTTTATTTGTTGGACGGCCCTTCTAGTGAAATATATATTTTCTCCAAGTTGCAACTTACAGCTGTACAAGATCACAGAAAAGCAGGGGGTGCACTGCCATGGAAGTTGGGATTTTGTTTTTCCCAAGCAATCTGCATCTTAGAGGTTCTGTTCATGTTTTCAGATTTTATGTTCAGTGGCCATTTTACATACGGTGCTTTCTCCAAGGAAAAGCTATATGTACATCTGGCCCGTGGAGGAAAGTTCGCTCTTGTTATATTTCATTCTTCATTGCTCTCAGCCAACATGTCATTTTATTAATGAATAGAACTGAGGTCACTTCTGGACAAATCTCCCCCCTACCCATCATAGCACAATGCACCTGATTTGCATCCATTTACTAGAAATACTGAATACAAGAACCAGCTTGAAAAGAAGCGCAGAGAACAGCTTCCATATTATTTGGAAGAATATGACACAGCCATTTGTTTTTCAGGAGGCATAATCTGTAACAGCTGCTTTAATGTTTCTCTGAAAATGTCTGATCTCCATTTATAGTGCAATACCTTTAGTGAATTTATGGGAACGTTATATAACCAGAGTTGAGCAAATGAAATCATAGTCAAGAAGGAATTCATTTAGCTACAGAAAACCTTTGGAAGTGCAATGCTGTCTTGTACATTTGTATTTCATTGGTCCGGGATAAAATATTTTGTTTAGCAGATGACTTAAAGCATCGGAAACATGTGGGTTGTGAAGATTTCTCTTTGCTTTGCAGACTCCCAGCAAGCAAAACTGGGATATACTTCAATGCGATTTCTGTTAATTCATATCTTTTTTTTTTTTGCATTATTGGCATTAAAGGCATGTGCTTGTCTAGAAGAGATAGTAAAGTTTCATTGTCTATTTTTATTAAGAGAATGCTTTGGATATAAATATTCAAAGACATGGAATTTTAGTAAGACCAACAAAGGTTTCATAACTGCACAATTCGTTTAAGAAGCTTAGCGAGCACAATGATGGGCATAGTCACATGAAGGGTTTAGACAAGAAACCCATGGCCCTTTTAATTCACGAGGCATTCCATCATCCCGTCATCAGTATTCAGGGGGTGACTGTCCTGAATCAGTCATGAGCTCCCCTGCTGCAGATCCTGTAATTTGAATCATGTGTAATAATATATTATCCTACTGGGGGCCTTCTCTCAGTAGGAAAATGGTTTGTACATTCTGGTATAAGAGAACTTTTGGCTGCAAGCCGACTCACAGCCATTACTCACATGGACAGTCACAGTTGTCCCCCTTAAGGAACAACACCTGCACAACCTCCTCAGCCAAAGTTCTGCAACCTCCCCCATGTTATGAATTACGATTTCTTAGAACTGGGAACACTCGATAAACTGAAGCTTAAAAAAAAAAAAATGGAAGATTGAAAGAAATGGATCAGATTTATTGAGCATGCCGTGTGACAACAACGTCCACTCCTGTCCCCTTGAACTGATGGAGGATCGGGTGGGAGGGAGAGAGGGGAATACATCTAAACATATTTGACTGCATAGACGCTACTAAAATATAATGTGTTTTGTGAGAACATGGTTGTCTGTGATTTTCTGTGCCTAGCCTAGCTGGGTCCTATAAAGGGTGTGGTAACATGGAGGGCTAGCTAGGGGGTGGAGACTGCAGTGCAGACAGAGGACTTGTCTCTGTTCCAGAAGGCAATGGAGTGATGGAGCAATGCCATTCTACTTTCAGTGTTAATTCCCGTCATGGCTCTGATGCTTTTGTTGTGGACTTGATCAGATCACTGAGTTTATCTCTGCCTTCCTTACCTGTGGAGAGTAAGCACTCAGATAGCACCTTAGGATTTACTTTCCATTCTTAACCGTTGGATTCCCCATTTGCTTCAAGCAACTGGGTAAGTGTGCCATCTGTAAGATCTTTCCAGATCAGGGCCAGATCTCCCTCTTCTCCACCCTTCTCTTTTTACCTCCACCCCTGCCTTTGTGGCAGTTCATATTTCTCCAGAGCCACATGTGTACCTCTCTGCCACTAGACCCTTGTGGACAGAGACCACATTGAATCGACCTTGAGCCTCTAGGTCTGTGAATCGTGAATTATATCCCCAAGTTTGGAATTTCTATTCCATTTAATGAATTATAAATGCATTGTAAATCATTATAGAAATTGCAAGAATTAGAGAGATTGTTAGGATGCTGTCAGCTATTACCTCTAGGTACCACGGGTGTCAGCTTTTACCTTTTCTATCCTGTGCCATTTATTTATTTCAGTGGACCTTCAGATTGAGGCTTAGAATAGAGGAACACAACTTTATTTGTTGTTTTTGGTGTGTATGTGTGTGTGCGTGTGCGTGTGCGTGTGCGTGTGTGTGTGTGTGTGTGTGTGTGTGTGTGTGTTTTGAATAACAAGTTGTAGGAAAATATAATGAATTTTGTGTTTCAAATGCAGAGCTAAGCTCACAGAATTTGATGTTTTAAAACGTAAAAAAAAAAAAAAAAAGTGAACTTTGTGTAGCTTAATTCCAAAGTAACCATGGCAAGAAAATTATGGTATCAAACTCTACTATTAATTACTTGAATGAGTTAATTACATGGAAAAGTTTAACAATGAAAATTGAAGTGCTTGCAAGGTTCAAGAAGTCAGGATTTATGAACTTGAGTTTTATTGTGCTAAAATTAATACGTATTTTTTATCTGTAATCTAGTATAATACCCATTGAATGCATTTCTGGACGTTTTAGTATAATTTGATAGCACAAGGCCAAATGTATTTGATTTTATGCTACTTATCTCCATAAGTTTCCTTTTGGCTATGGTAGTCTTGATAAATTGAGATGAATTCCTTAGTGAACAATGACCTTGTTAAAACGTTTTTAAAATCATTGTCATTAGATTTGGAAAATCCCATTTCAAACTGTTGGCTCATGTATGTTCTGAAAAGCAAATGGAATAATTAGACTACCTATAATGTCTTTTCTTTAATATTTGTAAAAATGAGAACTTTAGAGTAGACATCAGCAAAAATATGTATTTTGTAAAAGTCTTAAGAGAGAAAATTTTCTCAGCTCTAAATATGTATTGTCAAGTTCCTGGAATAGCCTGAACTGGCATTTAGTATTTAGCAAGACTGGCCCAATACATTTTTACTCTGCCAATTGATGTTTACTTTACAAGTCAGCAAGATGGGATTCCATAATCATTCAGGACTCATGTAAACCATATTTGCTAATGTAATTGATTACTCTGCACAGGACTTGGGCTCTAGATGGATGTGAAAGAAGGCTTTGAAAAAAAATTTTTTTTGTTTTGTTTTTTTTGAGACAGAGTTTCTCTGTGTAGCTTTGGTGCCTGTCCTGAATCTTGCTCTATAGACTGGGCTTGCCTTGAACTCACAGAGATCTACCTGCCTCTACCTCCTGAGTGCTGGGATCAAAGGCACGCGCCACCACGGCCTGGCTGAAAAAATTCTAAGATACTATAATGTAATCAGTACTAATAATTTGTTATCCTAATGATCCTAATATTCATTAAATAATTATAGTTTTGTTTTTTCAAAGGTATGAATCTGACATCTGGGTTCACTTTCCAATGACTTATTAATTTAATTCATTTTAAGGTATAGGATTGGTTAAATAGCTTGGGTTCTGTTTATTTAAAATAAACCATGGATTATGCTACTTTTGACACTTTTTATTCTGTTAAGATCTCTAGCTATCTCAGAAATGAAATGTTTCCATTTTCAGAGTAGTGAAAGATGAATCTGAAGCTTTTGAATACAGGGAACCAACTTGTGGACTGTTGGGATAAATACCTCTCAAAGACAGTGAAAAGAGTTGAGACTGTCCAGCATCTTATATTAATAAAATTATGCCTCAGAGTATAGAGATTGGCTGAGTAGATGTGGAGCATCTTATACAAAGGGGAATTGACTTACTTCGTGGTTTGAGATGTGACCTCTAAATAATATTGTCTTTCTAAACTTATAGAGATGAACTAGAGAGAAGTAATGAAATCTCTCCACTTGCGTTGGCACCCTTAATATCATAATCTGTGATGCTTGTCCTAAAAATAACTATTAACTTATGGAAGTAGGAATAAATACTTATGTAGCAAAAATATTAGATAAACTGGTAGAGGACAAATCAACTCTTTGCAATTTGGGAAAGTATTAGATGACACTGGATTAAAGTATGTATGTACTCTGGGGCTGCTTTCTATTCAGCCATTAAAACATGGTAAGTAATAATCACGGTGCCCAATATGTTTGGGAACATAAAGTGTTTTTATGTACTGAAACTAACATCTTGCTGCTGGTAAATATGAAATTTCTTTATACCTAGATACTATATAGGAAGAGAAGCAAAATGATGCAGATTAATGGCTACTATTTCCTGGCAATAAGCTGTGTGTCATGTGTCACACACTCCACCATAGAGTGTTTCATTTAAATCACAACTCAATCCCATGGTGTTATGTTAACAGCATTTTTTATTCTGTTTATTTTTAAGATTATAATGTAATCACATAATTTCCCCTATTCCCTTTCCTTTACCCAAATCCTCCTATATACTCTTTCTTGTTCTCTTTCAAATGCATGGCCCACCTTTTCTTTAATTTTTGTTACATAAGTATATATATATGCTTGTATATATATATATATATATATATATATATATATATATTCCTGACTATAACATGCTCAGTCTATATGGAAGCACACCAATTGGTTATCCAATAGAGTGGTCAGCCCTGAAAACATACATTCAAGTACTAGCATCATTTCACAGATGAGAAAGCTGAGCTTCAAAAGGTTAAGTCATTTCTCAACATCCATGTCTAATAATCAACAAAACTGGATTCAAATCAAGTATTCTATCTTGTAAGACTATATTTATAATCAGTGCATCCAAATTGAAAAACTAATACCTGAGATTTTATTGTTTAGTTATCAGGATAGAAACTGTTTTAACATATGTCATCTGAAATAATGTATGTTTATTCTTTTAGATACTTAACAGTTTGTATCTTATACCTCACATTGAACATCACATGCTGTTGATGTATCAATGACATTTAGTATCTTTTTAATCATTAGGATCATTTAATGTAGTTACATACAAAAGCAACTCTAAAATACAGAAAGTACCAGATGAATATAAGGTCATGTAATTAAAATATCCTTTAAGTATAAATTACTAAAATGATTATTAGGTAAAATATTTCCATTTCCTCTTTCTCTATCATTAGATATTTTATTATGGAATATATATTCTATTCTATGACAAAATTAATGCTTATTAACTTGCTAATTGTAGCATGCTACTTAACAGTCTCATTAAACTATGACTATGCCGACATTGAAGGTAGCTTGGCTTTTTCAATCCTTACTGTAAATTTTATGTCTAAAATACAGTCAGCCCATTGGATATTGAGAGAAGTATTTTGTGTTAATTACAAACAGAGAAACAAAATTTAAGTCCAATGCTAATGGCTTCTATTTTTTAGCCAGAGCTGAGGGCCAGAATGAACATATTTTTCAATTTAATTGTGTTAAATCAGTGACCAAGTTACTTTCCTCAATTTCTTCTTTCTCGAACATGGTGTGCATTCACCTTGTCATATTCCAGAAAAATGTGCAAACAATCAACCTCACCTTGTGAACTTCAACTTCAGCATTGTTATTCCTGTTCACTATGCAAATCTGTTATATAGATATTTGTTAATGGATAGGTTACATGTAAGTGTCTAGTTTTATTGCACAATTTATGATCTCATCTAAAAAGGTCTAGAAAAGTGATAGTTTTGAACTCTGTGACATTCACTTGAGTTTAAAGCATTCTGTCTGATGTTCAGCTATAACCCTGACATCTCAAGCTCCAGACAGTGCTCCAGGGACATCCAACTAGTTCAGAAGAAGAGCTGTTTGAGTTTGGCAGACGCTAGACCCATCCATGTGGTGTTGAAATCTCATTAGTAATTTTCAGAGTCACACTGTGATTTAAGGCTGCCTTTCATAATTCTCTATTTAGAAATTGTTATTTTTTTCTTTCAAGATTTCATTACTTTTATAGTTCTAAAAATTACTTCTTTGTTAGCTAGAATAACACAGCAGATTATTTCATGGCTTTCTGAATTAATGAAGAAAGTACATGGTTGATGAAGTAATTAAGAAATGTCAGAATGCTTATTTGTATACAAAATGAAAATAAGAGCTAATGATATGAAGAACTGTATCAATTACAAAGAACGATCACTCAATTCTATGTCAGTAGTGTGGAAGTTTAAGAAGGCATGATCCCTGGCCATGCTGGGTTCTGATTCTGGACTCCCTTACCTTAGATCCATAACTTTTGACATATTACACAACTTCTCTGGGCCTCATTTTACTTTTTTTTATAGTAGCATCCACCTTTAAATGGTTCTGTGTATCCATGTTGGCATAAAGATAAGTAAATTCCTGTCCTTTATTATTTAAGAAGTCACTTTTAATAATAGTGACATAATTTTATAGGCATGGAAAGCTAATAACATCAACTCATCTTCTCTGCTCTGAGGATTTTTTGTGTATCAAAAAATATGAGTATTCCAGATTACATGTGAAATTCATGGAACCATTTATTTCTATATTTTTCAGAACTCTTGAGTCTACCTAATGTTTAAGTCTAGTCCACTAAGGAACAGGCAGAGCTAAGGCCCCAGTCAATGGCATCCCTGCAAACCCATCCACAGTCTAAGCATCTGGCATTCAATAATAGTCAGGTACTTGATGCCAGTGGACTTTCCTGTAGTGATCCCTGTTCTTTTTGGGAAGAAAATACTCAAATCAGAAATGCAGGCTACAGCTAGTGTATATTTAAATGTTCACAAAAGCAAAAGGATTTTTTTAAATGCTAGCTTTGAGGAGGGAAACTCTAGGGAAGTGACAGAATGCTTTCATTTATATTTCTAAACAAAACTCCAATTAGTTCTACTGGAGTCAAGGGATTTTGAATGGAAGTTAATTAAATCAGATTGCTTTCTCATCCTGCCCTAAGAATGAAGGGACTAAAGATATTTGCATTTTAAAGGTGATAGAGCTGTTTCTCCCCTCTCCTCTGCCTCTCCTCTTCATCTCTGTCTCTTTCCCTCTTTCCTCCCCTCCCTTTCCCTGTCTTCCTCTACACTTCCGTCTTGAATTCCATCTCTGACAACCTGGTGTATCTGTTAGGACAAGAGACTCTGAAGGGTTTTGGCGATTGCCCTCAAGACAAACAGATGCTCAATGGCAAACAGATGCAAAATCAGCAGTAATGTCGCGGCTGCACTGTTTTCCAAAAAATCATTTTCTTCTCACCTATTAAAGTTTCCTATTATTTCCTCAAGCTCTGTCTATGCTTCTGCTTGTAGTGCCATTTCCATAGAGCACTATTAAATTAAACTTGCCATCATATAGATGTAGCTAATTTATTGACTTAAATGTCTACGAAAAGCAAATAATTTGCTCTATTTTTTAACATTTATTTACACTTATAGAGTATTTGATTTTATGCGGGGGTGTTGTATGTACTACTTGTGTGCACATGCTTGTGGAAAGCGGATGTAGACATCACACATGTCCTTTTTTTTTTTTTTTTTTTTTTTCTGGAGCTGAGGACCCAACCCAGGATAGCTCAGTTGGTAGAGCACCACACAAGTCCTTGATAGTACTCTACCTTGTTTTTGAGACATGGACCTGTATTGAACTTGGAGCACACTGGTTGGCTAGCAAGCTATGGGATATGACTATCTTCCTCCAACTCCCACTGACAGGGTTATAATTGTACATCCTCTATGCCTTTCTTTTATGTGTATTCTGGGTATCTGAATCCACATCCTTATGGTTGCAGAGAAAGAGATTTTCCTACTGATCTCTCCAGTCCTCATCCCCTATTTTAAGTAACTTAAGAGTGTTGCTTTAAAACACTCCCTGTTGCATCTTTTTATTATAGAAATTGAAAAATGCCCTGTAAAACATCACCAGAGATGGTGCCTGGGATTGTTCTGGGGCATTAGGAGATAGTTAGCTTTTGATTTATTTTTATTATTGAGGTAGGGCCAGGCTGTGTAGTCCAGGTTGGCCTGAGACTTGCAATCTTCCTGACTCAGTCTCCCGAGAGATGATATTTAGGACATTGCTACCACACCCAGTCTAGCAGCTCTTCAGTTCTTAACAGACATTTGTCTTGCGGACACTGTTATAACCCTACACTGATGGACATTGAGTATTTAAAAATGTCACTAAGCTTACTTAATTTTGACTTCTGTTATTTAATTAACCATCAAGAATTGACTAAGTGGGATTTTCTCCCATGGATACATTCCTTTTTTTTTATTTATTTTTTTTGAATAAGCTTCAACATGTTGGAGAGGTCACACATTCTATTTTCTTCAGGATAGTTCTAGTTTATCACATATCATGGTGATTTTTTTTTTATGATTTTACTTATTTTTTAAATAGTAGTTCACCTAAATTGTTAACTGCACATCCAGTATATAATATAAATTTAACTTTTTAATTCCTGGTTAAACTGTATTTTCAAATATTCTCATATATGATTTAAAGACTGTTAAAAATACTTATTTAATTTTATGTGTATGTATGGGCATTCCGGAATGTGTGTATGTGCATCACATGTGTGAACAGCCCACAGAGGTCATAAAAGGAATCAGATTCCCTAGAACTGTAATTATGAAGAGTTGTGAGCTGCCTAGTTGGTGTTAGGGATTGAATCCGGATCCTTGTAAGAGCTGTACTACTCAGCTTCTGAGCCACCACTTGAGCCCTTGGACGTAATTTTTTTAAATTAATTTGTTTTCATTTTATTAGTGTTTTACCTTTATATGTCTTTGTGTGTGGAACTGGAATTACAGGCAGTTGGGTGCTGGGAATGGAACCTGGGTCTTCTGGAAGAGCAGTCAGTGCTCGTCATCAATGAGCCATCTCACCAGCACTTGTACAATTTTTAGTGAGGACATTTGTACAATGCAAATTGCAACCTCCGCTTTGGTTTTGAAGCTATGGCTACTATAGGGATAAATGATTTTTATTTTAAAAGTTAAGTTTTATTATTTTAAATTATGAGTAGGTCTGTGTATGTTTATATATGGGTATGTTTATGTGGGGGCAGGTGCCCATAGAGAAGAGGCATTGCATCCTCTGGGGGTGAGATACAGTCAGTTGTGAGCCACCGGACATGGGTGCTAGGAACCTAACTCAGAGCCTCTGAAAGAGCAGCAGGCGCTCTGACCTCTGAATCATCTCAACAGTTCACAAGCCTGTAGCCCAGACTGTCCTCCAGGTCAAATTCAGACTCAAACCCTGATCCTCCTTCCTCGGCCTCTTCAGCATATTTCCTCATGTACCACCACAACTGGTGAGAAATAAATAAGTTTTGGAAATAGGTGTTGGTCATGCAATACATAAAACTGATTTAAGCTCACTCATTTTTTTACGCCAGTGTTCATTAGCAATCTAGTCTAGACAAGTAACAGCAAAAATCTGAGATGTTAATTTTTTCACCAAATATGGTTAAGAAATTTTTTTCTTTAGGGTTACTGTTACTATGATGAAACACCATGAGGGAAAGCAAACTGGGGAGGAAAGGGATTGTTGGTTTATGCTTCCACATCTCTGTTCATCATTGCGGGAAACACCCTTAGGGCTGATGCAGGGGCCATGGAGGGGTACTGAGCATGGCTTGCTTCACATGCCTTGCTCGGCTTGTTTTCTTAGAAAACCCAGGGCCACCACCCCAGGGGTGGCACCACCCACGGTGGGTTCAGCTCTCCCCATTACTCTCTAATTTAGAAAATTCTTGCATATAGCCCAAATTTAAGGACGTGTTTTCACAGATGACTATATCTCTGTTGAGATGACATAAACCCAGCCAGCACAAGAAGTATATTTGATACATTATTGTATGTGCTGAAGAAGATGGCAGTGAAGCAAGAAAACCAAAGGCAGTGTCTCAGGATACCTGTGTTCCATGTGCTCTTCATAGAATAACGAGATGGGTTTACCATCGTCTCCACCACCGTTAACTGATGGATACATACCCCAACCTCCACAAGAGCTGCCTGAAAAGGAGGTTATTAACAAACTCTACATACACTGTTACAAGGTAGATATGAAATGTTCCCACAGGATCATGTGCTTGAAAATTTGAATCTCTGCTGGTCATGTTGTTTGGGAGGTTGTGTGGCCAGCTATAGGAGGTGGATAACTGGGAATGGGCTTCGAGGGTCTGTGACCGATCTTTACTTCTTGTCTTGTTTGTAGTTCAGCCACCACATGAGAAAATGTAGCCGTATACGCTTGCTGCCATGGAGTCTTTCCATCATGCATTCCCTGCCATTATTTCCTCTAAAATGATGAGGCAAAATAAACTCAAATTGCTTCTATCAAATACTTTTAATGATGATAAAAGTAACTAACACACACACAAAATTGGTTCCAGAAGTTGGATTGTTGCATTGATGTTCTGACCTTGCAGATCTTAGACAATTGTGTGTGTGTGTGTGTGTGTGTGTGTGTGTGTGTGTGTGT
>CABHPQ010000854.1:0-22897 GCA_902168405.1 Peromyscus aztecus | reverse complement strand
GTCTGCATGATGTCACAGATGAGAGTAAGGACTGTATTGGGAAAACAATCATATACTTAAATGTGTTAAAGAACTTATTCTGTTTATGTCCTGAAATTTTGAGTTAGATTGGATTGAAAGCTTTGGGGCTAATTTATTTATTTATTTTTTGTAAGAAAGTCCAAGACAGCAGAGAATTCAGACTACTACCTAATTGGTGGTGACTGCTTTTCATCAGGTTTACATGAGAATCCAGATCAAATCATATGAAAGAAAGAAGTGAAAAACCTGCTGGTTTGTGAGAACGACTAAGTAAATGCATTTAAGTTGTGGACGAGGTAGGGATGGTCATGACAGCTACAGCCATTAATGATTTCTTCATCAAAGAGAACCCGTTCACTTAGCATTCAAACAATAGGAAAAATGCTTTGAGGGCTCAACCCTACCCTTCAAAGGTTCCATGTTATAAGTATGAAGATCAGTTTGTATGTCATTCCTTTGAAAATAAACCGTTACTACAGGGATCCACATTCAAACAGGGATGCCTGTAGAGATGTTTTCCCAACTCCAGCCACACAGGCAGTAGGAGGCCACTGAGGTTTGGGTCAAAGTGGGCCAGGGTATGTCTTGAATTAGCAGTAGGATTTAGGACTGTACACATGGTGCTGCATCTCTCAGACATGCAGAATGCAAGTTATGGGCTCACGTAAGTTCAGAAGTTTGTGGCAAGGTTCCAGAGATAAGCCTAGAAGGTAGGCAACATGCAGAAACACCAGATTCCTTACGTGGGACCACCTGAGATGGCTGTATGTAAACTTAAGGCGAAACCCTATGTTCCATTGGAGATACCAGGATGTTGGAGAGTCCAAGAGTATGGAACATTTTTTGAGGAAAGCTTCAGGTGAAGTTGGTCCAGTAGGGCACCCTTGTGTGCTAACATGGCAGGGCTCTAGGTGCTGGGCTACACAAACCTACTGAAGCATGAATGACTTATGTCAGACTTTATTGACTTCCCAAGGGAGGCCTTACCCTCTCTGAGGAGTAGATGGGGCTAGGATGGGGGAAGGTGGAGGAGGCAGAAGAAGGGGAGGAAGGGGGAACCAGGATTGATGTGTAAAATGAAAAAAAAAAACCAAACCTTTTTTCTTAAAATAAAAAAAGACTAATTAGTAAAGTCTGACATACTAAGTTGAGGTAGGACCAAGCCCCTCCCCCTTGTGCGAAAGCTGAGCAAGGTGTCCCACCCTAGGGAATGTGTTCCAAAAAGCCATTTCATGAACCTGGGATAAGTTCTGGTCCCACTGCCAGGGGCTCCCCAAACAGATGTATAGCCACATAACTGTCACCCACATTCAGAGGGTCTAGGTTCAGTCCCATGCGTGTTCCCCAGCTGACAGGCCAGAGTCCATGAGCTCCCAGCTTGGGTCAGCTGTCTCTGTGTTTTTCCTCATTATGTTTTTGACTCCACTTGCTCCTGTGATCCCTCCTCCCTCTCTTCAAATGAAGTGTAGGAGCCCAGCCCAGTGCTTGGTTGTGGATCACTGCATCTGCTTCCATCAGTTACTGGATGTAGGTTCTATGATGACAGTTAGAGTAGCCACTAATTTGATTATAGAGGAAGATAAGTTCAAGCACCCTCTCCATTATTGCTAGGAGTCTTAGCTGGTGTCATCCTTGTGGATTCCTGGGGATTTCCCCAGCATCAGGTTTCTTCCAAACCCCCTGATAGTCTACTCTACCAAAATTTCTTCTTCCTTGCTCCCCCTCTCTCTTATCCCTCTGCTCTGCTGTCTCAGTCTCCCCAGTTCTCATCCCCCATCCCTTCCCTTCCTCCCCACCTCCCAGTTTACCCAGGAGATCTTAACTATTTTCCCTTCCTGGGGCTCTCCATATGTGTTCCATTTAGGGTCCTCCTCTTTACCTAGCTTCTCTGGGGTTGTGGATTGTAGCCTTGTTATCCTTTGTTTTGCATCTAATATCAATTTAAGAATGAGTCCAGAGTACATACCATGTTTGTCTTTCTGAGTCTGGGTTACCTCACTCAGGATGATTCTTTCTAGTTCCATCCATTTGCCTACAAATTTCACGATGTCATTTTTTTTTTTTTTTTTTTACAGCTGAGCAGCTGAGTAAGACTCCATTGTGTAAATGTACCACATTTTCCTTATCTATTCTTTGGTTGAAGAGCATCTAGCAATACAAACCCAGAGTCGGATATCGAGGGTGAAAGCTCAAAGCTCAAAGATCAGAGGAGCAAAGGAGCAGCCACCGTCACTTCTTACCTCTCCATATTCTCAGACCAAAAGGGGGACCCAGATCCCATCTCCACCCACCTTATATACCTCTCTCCACCTCCCTAGTCCTAGGACTAAAGGCATGCAGCACCACTGCCGGCCTCTGTTTCTCCTTTAGACGGGTTCAATCTCCTGAAGCCCAGGGTGGCCTTGAACTCCTGATCTTCCTGCTTCCTCCTCCCAAATGCTGGGATTAAAAGTGTGTACCACCACTGCCTGGCCTCTATGGTTAACTAGTGGCTAGTTCTGCCCTCTGATTTCCTAGGCAAGCTTTATTTGTCAGAACACAAACAAAATATCATACAACATATGATTTTACCACCAGCTCCACCTGTGAGACATCCAGATGTGGGGCGAGGAGCTACACAACTTACTCTGCTGGATTTCAACTTACTTTTGTCTATTGCTTCTTTGTTTTTTTTCTCCTGTTCTTCTCTTTTGGAGTGGAAGTATTTACTTTGTGTCATTGTGACTTTGAAAAAATACACTTGTTTGTTTTATTGTAGAGCTGCACTCATACAGTGAAGAGTTTGTCTTGAGTCTCTGTAGGAACTCCAGACTTGTGAACAGTGTTGAAATTGTTAAGACTGCCCTGAGTATTGAAAGAGTAATCAAAGTGTTTTGCACTAAGAGACTGTGGGAGCCAGGGTTAGAGTGTGATAGTTGAACTCTGAACTATCCTTACTGGCCCATGTTGGTAAAGGTCCCCAAGTGATGGCATTGCTCTGGGAGGTAATGGAGTGTAGGTGGCGGGGTCTGTAGAGTAGAACTGTGAAGGTTAATCCCGCTGCTGGCTCCATTCTCCTTGCTCCCTAGTGATTGTACTGAGAAGCAGTCTGTGCTCACTTCCACCTCAGCAGAGCTGCACTGCCATTCCATTCTCAACACGATGGGTTGTTCTCTTGAACACATGAGCCAAATAAACCTTAACCCCTTAAGTTGTTTCTCTTGGATTTATCACAACAAGACAAATAACTAAAACAGCTCTATTTCATTATATACACACCTGTGGTTTAATGTATAAATTTGGGGCATTAAAATATTAAAAATAATATATTAATTAACAACATCAATAATAATATAAATAATAGCATAATTAACTACTATAACATCATATTGTAATAGCATTTCTAACATTACTACTTGTATGGTTTTCAGGCATTGAACAGAAACATTGAGATACCACAGCATTTCATACTGTTATTCAAATAACTAGTAAGTGACTAATGGTCAAGTGGTGTATACAACATAACATTTGGAAAGATGAAGAAAGAATGATTCACATACCAGGTAGACTGAACTGGATGTTCTGATATTGCATCTTGCCACTTATACTGCAAATTTTAAAAATCATAGATTGTTTATGTCTTATGCTTTATATAAATACTTTCGAGATAGGGTCTCCCTATGTAGCCCAGACTGGCTTTGAACTCATGGTCTTCCTACTTAGCCTCTTGAGTGCTGGAATTGCAGATATATGTTATCTTGATTGCTTATGTGTAATGCATTTTGATTGAAGTGAAACATGAGTAATTAGAATCATAGAAAGCTGAACCATGGGTAATAATGAGGAAATAATAAAGCATTAAGTTTTACTGATAAGATTTTGCTGCTTTACAAAACTTGTGTAGGTACAGAATGGCTTTGGCTGCATTTAATAACTAGCTTGGTCTAATTTGCACCAGCCCCTAGACTGCTGATGAAAAAACAGTAGGTCTGATTCATAAAGTAGATTTATTTTACTATGAACTCCTACTGGGTATATTCTCCTTCCTCTCATTTCTTATCTTACCTGCATATTGGGTCTCTCTGTGGGGACTGGGTCAGTTGTCCATGACTTTGTATTTACTATAGTAAATCAGAAACTTAGACACCATTTATTCTGGCAGTTGTCATATTTGCTGTTGTTCAATTAACTTTTAAAAAATATACATAGAAAAATTATTTGCCATTTATTTCATCAAGGATAGATTATTGTCACTTACACAAAGAAATACAATTCATCTTTTAAAATGCATCCTGGAACTTTGAAGATTATTTATATGCTGTGCAAACAAGCTCTTTTGTTATTGAAGTCTTCATAAAGCCTACAAATATCTTAAAATTATAATGACTCACAACTGTAAAAGAAATAATCAGCAACTTATATATTAATCATACTTATTTAAAATGAGAACAATCACATCAGAACCATGCAGAGTCTGACACAGATTGACGATAATGACTTAATTCCATTATTTTTCAAATGTGCACAGAGAAGTGTGGGAAAGAAATGATCTTTGGCTTGCTAGTTCATGGAGCAATTTGTGGTCAACTCAGAAAAAGAACCATTTTTTTAATTTGCAATTTTAGAAAGAATTTTGGTCATAAAAGTAACATTTTCTCTAACATAAATCTGAAAGTTAAATGTGGAAGAAAATGAAAATGCATCATTTTATACTCTCAATGATTTTGGCTATACAAACACTTTAAAAAAGAAGGAACTTATAAGATAGTTACTTTAAAAACATGATTTTTTAAATTACAAATTCATAACAAAGAGTAAATAAAGATAAAATATGAAGATCTCAGTGTAGTTCAATAAAAATATTTTCTTTGTTCATTAAATCTAATGAGATTTGTCAAACTAATACTATCTTGGAGGCAGATGCCCTTCCTGCTTCGGAGGGAATAGTGTTTCCTCTTAGCATTAGGATTCTAGATTATACCTTCCATCACATCAAAAAACTTGCTCAATTAATGATTCTTCTTTCTCCTGTTTCATCATCTTGCCCTGAAATCTGCTCTTTCCTTCTAGCACTTAAAAATGACCATCTTCCATTCTCCAAAAGTTAAGCCAGAAAAACAAACCAACAGTGATCACCTCCTATGAGCCTGCTTCCTCTTCAGTCCTTTACTTAGGCATTGTGTTGCTGAACAGGAAGTGAGTTGAGCTAGGGAAACATACAGACGCTTGGGAGGGACAAACACTCACTTGGGACAACAGTATACTTTGCATGCCCACAGAATTGGTAGTTTGTCTTATGACAGTTCTAAGTGCATGGTAGTGTCTTTTTGCCTCTGATACTAACTCTGAAGAGGAGGGAGAATACCATGTATACTTTACTTTTCTATTATTTTTAAGGAACTCAAGGCTAAAAGTATCTCACTCACAATGTGTTCACATTTTAAAGCCACAACCCCATTTCTACTGATTTATTTTGTGATTTTGTTCCCAACCACGTTTCAAATACTACAAGGGAATGTGTAGTAGGGTCAAGTGATTCTGAATGACGGTCAAAGTCATAAACCTGCTTCAGAGAGAAATCAACTTTGCACTCTGATCAAAGAACACTGGACTTGAAGT
Source organism: Peromyscus aztecus (assembly GCA_902168405.1). NCBI lineage: Eukaryota > Metazoa > Chordata > Mammalia > Rodentia > Cricetidae > Peromyscus > Peromyscus aztecus. The sequence goes on along the minus strand of CABHPQ010000854.1, from coordinate 17,278 downwards.
CGGTTTCTTTGAATTGAAATTCGAATCAAATACTTCAATGAGAAAAATTTTCAGAAGAGGGTAGGTTCTACAGCCAGCCATGGCACCAAGCCCTTTGTGTGATATTGGTAAATCAACATTTTTAGTGTATCCATCCACAGAATGATGAATGTAGTTGAGGGAAAGCCTTCCAACATGTTTTTCTTCTGTTACAAGTAAGATCATTAAAATAAATTCATGAGCCCAAATATAAAACATAGGAAAGTGCAACTTCTTCGACTGTGTTCAAGTGAGTGCTTCGGAGTCGTGCTGGAGTGCTGTGGTTACAGAGTGGCCTCTCTACAGACTGAAAACAACTGACACGGTTTGTTATTTAGTATCCGCAGATTTTGAAAATTAGACTTGTTTTTGTTTAGGTAGTCAATAAAAAAAAATAAAAGGAAATTAAATCTCCACTAGATGGCAGTAAATTAAGTGTTTGTGTGATAGCTTTGTACTTCCGCCTGGTATTCAACCACAAATCTTCGATTAGCACACCTTTCCGAGGAATTACATTTTCTTATATTTAAGATTTAAGATTTTTTTCAGCCTTCCAATTTATTTTCACTTCATATTCTGTTTTTAAGACACCATGAAACTATTATTGGTTAGTCCAGTTTTTACAATGCCTTGTAAAATATTACTTGCCCTGGTCATGACAATTTCTAAAAACTGCACAGTATTCTAAACATTATATCTACATGAGAATCTAATTTTTTGTTTTGTTTTCAAGACAGGTTTTCTCTGTGTCTCTCTGGCTGTCCTGGAACTCATTCTGTAGTCCAGGCTGGCCTCAAAGTTTATTACTAATACATTCTTGATTTTTCAGTTTCTTTGAAAGCCACATCATTAACTCAATGGTGGTTATTCATCTTTTTGAGTCCATAACATTCACTCTGTCCTATGGCACTGAAATTCTAGTGATAAAAGCAGTTTACTTTCATTATGGGTTTGTGGATATTGGATTACTTTGTAGGGAGGAGATGATTTCAGGCTATGTGATATGTGAACACATAGGATGATTATTGTTCTAATTTACTTTTCTGTTTACTGTGATAAACACCATGACTTAAAACAACTCGCAGGAGGAAAAGGCGCTTTTGGGAAGTCAGGGAACTGAAGGATGAACAGCGGCAGGAAGCCTGGGGGAAAGTTGCTTAAGGGCTTGCTTGCTCCTTAGCTTTTGCTCAGTAACTTTCTTGTATAGCTAAGGAACAGGTGCCTAGCAGTGGTACTGCCTCTTGTATAAGTGGTGGGCCCTCCTATATAAATTATCAATCAAGTGTGTCCCACAGACATGCCCATAGGCTAAGGTGATTGAGGTAATCGCCCAACTGGGACTCCATCAAATGTATCAATTTGACAGAGAACTAGAGAGTGAGTCATCATAGGAAGCTACCCCATGCTCATAAATTGCAAGATAGAAAGCATCATGGAGCTACAGCACATCCTCCTTTGAAAATCATCAGCCTCCCAGAATGCAAAGAAGCTGGTAGTTTCATGCTAACAGTGATCCCCTCAAAAGTTGCTCCATTTCTCATGATCAGTCACTATTTAATTTATCCACCTCAGTAGAAAAAGTCACACTGCATTGTTGCTAGAGTTTTCCTGCCTGGCCCACGGTCAGGATAAATCTCTTTCACCTGCCAGTCCCACAGCTGCTCAGACCCAACCAAGTAAACACAGAGACTTATATTGCTTACAAACTGTATGGCCGTGGCAGGCTTCTTGCTAACTGTCCTTATAACTTAAATTAATCCATTTCCATAAATCTATACCTTGCCACATGGCTCGTGGCTTACCGGCATCTTCACATGCTGCTTGTCCTGGCAGTGGCTGGCAGAGACTCCCTCTGCCTTCCTGTTCTTTTTATTCTCTCTGTTAGTCCCGCCTATATTTCCTGCCTAGCCACTGGCCAATCAGTGTTTTATTAGCAACACATTTGCCATACAGAACATCCCACAGCACTGCATTAATTTGATGTCATCTTATATAGTTCACACTGAGTAGCCTGGTAAGTCTTTCTCTAGGTGGGAGCATCTATGGAGGAATAATCATACACTACAGAAAAGACCCCGAAATTTATGTTTGTTTAACCAAGAGAAATCAGTATTGGCTTCCAAAAATATTTGCTCTCAAAGTTAATCAAATTTTGATGATAAAGAACATGATTACCAAAACACATAACCTCCTTCCCTTGATCACTGATTCCTGATGTCCAGGCTTGGTTCATGGTGCACAAGACCTGGCTAATGTCAACGTAATTTTCTGAAGCAGCTCTCTTAGGAAGTCATGGACATAAGCATTTTAAATTGCTTGGATTGTCAATTTTGTAGCTTTTAAAAAAGAAGTTTTTAAAGAAAAAATAACTTTAAACTCAAGCTTCAGCCTCAATTCAGTTTTATCTCCTGGACAGGCTCTTTTTACAGAGCCTTGTGGGAAAGACAAAAGCCTTTCATTAGCAATGTTAGTGCAAAGCAGAAAAGAAACCAGCAACTGTGGTATACTAGACATGTCAGAGAAAATGCCAGAGTTAGAAGTCCAAAGATGGCTGGCTACTCCGTAATCTGTTAGGCCTAAATAGTAGTCTGAGTCTTTGAATTACCACTAATTATAAAAACCAAACTGCTACTAAATGTTTGACACAGTACCTTTCCATTTCTTTTTTTTTAATTTATTTTATTTTATTTTACAACATAATTCAACTTTACATATCAGTCATAGATTCCCCCGTTCTCCTTCCCCCTCCCCCCTCCCCGCCCACCCCCCATTTCCATCTCCTCCAAGGCAAAGACTCCCCTGAGGATTGAGATCGACCCGGTGGACTCAGCCCACTCAGCCCACTGTTACCTAAATTTGATTAAGATGTTATAGGACTAATCTGAAGGAAATGTATTCTCTTATGGAAGCTCTAACTCACTAAGATAACATGTGTCAGACAAAACGTGCTGTGACTTGAAATAGCTATTTCAAAAAAGGTAAAATTCTTCCCTTGGAGATTGGGGAACATGGGGAAGAGAGAGAGGAAACACTGTAGGAGTCAGAAGGGATGAAGAACACCAGAAGAACATGGCCCACTGGATCAGCTAAGCAGGGCTCACATGGGCTCACAGGGACTGAGGCAGCAAGCACAAAGCCTATGTGAGTCTGCACCAGGTCCTGTTATGTCATGGGTGTTAGCTTGGTGTTTTTCTGGGATCCTAACTGTGGGAGCAGGTGTTTCGCTGACTCTCTTGCCTCCTCCTGGGACTCTTTTCCTCCTATTGGGTTGCTTTATCCAGCTTTAATATGAGGGCTTTGCCTTGTCTTATTGTATCTTGTTTTGTCCTCTTTGGCTGTCTTTTGGATGACTGCTCTTTTCTGAAGAGGAAAAGTGGGGAGAGTGGATCTGGGGAACTAGGAAGATAGGAACAGAGTTGGGAGGAATGGAGGGAGGGAAACTATGGTTGAGATGAGGTAAGAATCTATTTTCAGTAAAAAAGAGAAAGGATTTCTTTTCACTCATTTTTTTTCGGGCATCACAACCTATTTGGCTTTGGTTTGGTATTCCTGGAAATGTGATAAGACAAAACATCTGGGCAGGAGGGGTGCTGTGTGACTGAGTTGCTCACTATGTTTAAAAAGTTGTTCAGAAAAAAAATTTGAGTAGCTAAAATACCTAAAAGGAATAAATATATTTATATTTTTCTTCCTTCATTAATTTTCTTTACTGTAGGTCTCTATTAAGAAAAATTCAAACTTAGCTGTCTACACTGTAATTAAATTCAGGGACGAGTGAATTTTGAATGAATCTGAGACACATTTACTGTATATATGCTTAAAATTAACTGAAGGAAAGATGGTTATTGGATTTTGTCTATTTTAGGAAGCAAAATCATTGAAAATAGATGTGTGAAGGTCCTTTGCATAATGAATTGAGGCATATTGTTTTTAAAGCCTGAGAGAACACAAATAACTCCATGGTTTCTAAAATGTACTGGAGAAAGTAAGTTCTGTCCATTGTAGTCCTGCCAGGAAAGTACTCAGTTTCATTACTAGGGTTTCATTTTAAAGTAATAGATACATTTTTATGAGATTACAGCTGGTGATAGTTAGGGCTTGGTAATTTTATCTATTCAATTCATACTTGGTGTTTTTTAATGTAATCTGCATGTTCTGCTTTAATAAGGATTGTCTTGTATACACACAGTCTCCACTTTGCCTTTGTTTTCTTATCTCTAGTTTCCACTGTGCTTTTACTTATATTAAGAGGATTATATGGCTGGAGTCAAAGATGCTTTTCATAATAAATGCCAACATTCCAAGGCTGTTCTCTCTATGTTTAGTTTTCTTGATTCACAGTCAGGAAAAAGAATCTGCAGGGCTCATTTAAACCTCTGTCTCAGAGCTATGTTGGCTAATTAAGTAGAATATTTTTAGCTGCAGCAGAGTTATCCTAACAGATTCTTCCTTTTCACTACTTAACTAAGTATCTGTTACAGCTCCCAAGAAGCCACAAATCCTCATATATTTAATTTATATCAATAAAATGCATTAGAACTTCTCTTCTAAGGCTGAGGAGGTGGCTCAGCCAATGAAGGTGATTGCCAAGAAACTACAAGGACTTCAGTTCAATCCTTAGCACTTGTATAAAAAGCCAGACATGTTTACAATGTTCAGTGTAGGACTAATTCATTTCAGGGTTTGGATGTTGTTTTCTCTGTCTGATATTTGGGGCTTCAGCCTCTATTAAACTTCGGCTTATCAGCTGCAGGCTGGTACCTTCAGGCTTGATCAGATAGCTTGGGAAAAACATCTCCTGAAAGTGTGGACTTGTCCCAGGTCTCAAGGCTGGATAAGGCAGTAGGGGGAAAATCCCATCAAGACAGTTGGTAGGGATCTGGAGGATCAAGAAAGTAAGGTGTAGCCTGGGTCTCCTGGCAACATATGCTGTCTGGAGAGTCATATGTGGGGAGCAAGGTGAAAACTGCTGTGTCCTAATGAAAGGGCCAGGAGGAAATTGGGATCCCTGGCTAGCAGCCAAGGTGTGATCAGAATCAGGGTTTGGTGGGGCTGTGAAGCAAGAACAAGTAGCCTACCTGTGTCTTTCAAGTAATGTGGACACGTTAGAGGATCCCCTTTCAGGATGAGTCTGGGTAAAGTGAGTCCCAAGGAGAGAGAGGGGTGTTTGGAGGAGGTGAGTTCAAAAGAGAGAGAGAGGAGTGTTTGGAGGAGGTTGCTTAGGGATGACTAGAATGGATGAGGGCTGTGAATGGGGCTATATTAAAGGTTTTGTAATAGTTCCTGGCACATGGTAAATCCTATAGTGAGTCATATTAGCAAGTATTAATTTCCTTTTCTACTAATCTCAAGTACAAAGATATATTGACCCTTACAGGTAAGCATTTAGATATAGGAAATATGAATTGTGTCTTTCTAAATTTTTTCTTACTAAAAATTTATCATTCAAAAGTTGTAACTGGTACAGAGACAACTAAACTAAACTAGTGGGAACTCATGAACTGTAGACCAATAGCTGGAGTCTCCATGGGACTGGACTAGGCTCTCTGCATAGGGGAGACAGTTGTTTAGCTTGACCTGCTTAAGGGGTCCCTGACAGTGGGATCAGGATTCACCCCTGCTGCATAAGTGGACACCTTACACAGCCTTGGGTCAGGGGGAGGGCCTTGGACCAGCCTCAACTGAATGTACCAGGCTCTGCTGACTCCCTATGGGAGTCCTTGCCTTGGAGGAGGTAGGAATGGGGGGTGGGTTGGGGAGGGAAGGCTGGGAAGCGGGAGGAAGGAGGAGAGGGGCACCTGTGGTTGGTATATAAAATGAACGGAAAATTTCTTAATTAAAAAAAAATAAGTTGTAACTGAGTGAGCGGACCAAAAGGAATCATGCTGTTCTGTTTGACTGTAAAGGAGAAAGCAAGCTATGAAGTTAGCTTTCAAGTCATGATTTTCTTTTTTTTTTTGCCTTTTCTTTTTTAACCCCTCTAGGTTAAATTTGCAGGATTTCCATACATTTTTATTCCACTCATCTCAACTTTAACAGCCCTTTTAATTTCTGTGTTTGTTCCTTTGGAATTGAGGCTTCTAGGAAACCATGTCTGCTAACAAATGTTGCTTTAGAAAGTTTTCTACATGATTTCTGCACAGGATGTGAGGAGCAGTCGTGGCTACTTTAAAACTCTCCTGACCGGTCACCTCCTTGTTTGTTTCGCTTTTCTATTGCAGGCTTGTTCCAAGACACTCACAGACTGAGTGCCAGCAGTTCTTGGCACAGCTGCACTCCCTGGTTCTACAAAACAGAACCATTTTGAAAGAGATCTGTCACCAACATAATGAACCCTGTAGTTTACACAGGTAGCTTCCTGAGTTCCTTTCTCAGCCCGTGTATCAAGGGGAGAAATAGACTGTTGCCATCCGTTTTTATGAAAACTTCTGGCCACTGCAGTTGGAAGACCTCCCCCCCCCCCCCCCCCCCCCCGCCGCTGCCCCGACAGATCCATGTTCTGTACATGTGTTTTAAGGTGAGGGAGGAAGGCACATGAGAAAAGATTTTATAAGCTTTATTGAAACCAAAACTTCTGGAGCACAGTGAAACGCATTTGCCAGCTCCTCAATACAGCTGGGTTCTCCCCAGTCTCTGTAATTGGAAACAGATTGCTATGAGGCTCTAATGTGCAGAGTGCTCTAATGGTGTCTCATTTCTAGTGGGGGACATTGCACTTGCAATGACCATTTATAACATCAACAAATCCGTGGCAATTGTTTTTATAACATAAATAGTATATGACAACATTTTCCAGCTTGTTTCAGAATTTTTGTATAATTCTCTAAGTATAGTTGATAAATGATCAATTGTAATTAACTAATTGGTAGAGCATTATTGGATATTTTGAGCTTGAATGAATGTAAGATTAACATGTATCTGAACAATTGATACAATAGATATTTTTAAATTATTTCTTTTACCTTTTGAGATTCTAATTAAAATATCCATATTCTGCTTGAATATGAGAGAAAAGTTCACTTCATACAATTCACCAAGTTCTTGGCATTTAGATACAATAAAAACTTAGGAAATTCTAATTAAGTAAAAAATTGTGCTGTATTTATATTTTACATTTATTTCACTTAAAACTACCAGTTTCCAAGTCTTCAAATATATAATTTAATATAAGAGAAATGTAATTCTTCAAAGCATATGTGTTCCTATACCTTATGACTTCACTGGACACCTCAATATAATGTCTTAGAAGAACTCAGATTATCAATAATAATTCAAGGGAGTTTTATACACTTTATAAAAATAGCATTAAATTTTTTGAACTACATCTTTGAGACACAGGTTTGGATAGCCCTATAATTATAAACTGTATAGATGAATATGGTACATTATATTTACCATAGTCTTCCTCTTGATAAAAATTTGAGCTAGGAGTTAGAAGATAAAGTTTTGAGATATTCTTTCAGTTTGTAGGAGCACATATAAGGTATCATCTTAACCAATCAATGGAAATAATGTATACCAGGTGACATCATCATGGTTTCTATTGAACTAATGGAATTAATGTGTATCAGGTGACATCATCATGATTTCTAATCAATGGAAAAAATGTATACCAGGTGGCACTAACATGGTGTTTTTAAATTATCTATGCTGTGAAAACAAAATAATTAGATATTATTGACCTTATTATTATAACTTGGAGTATTTGCCTGATTTTTGTTTGTTTATTTATTTGGTTGGTTTCCAAGACAGGGTCTCTCTGTGTACCCCTGGCTGCCCTAGAACTCACTTTATAGACCAGGCTTGCTTTAAATTCACAGACATCCTCCTGCCTCTGCCTCCCAAGTGCTAGGATGAAAAGTGTGTGCCACAGGCATAGCTATTTGAATGATTTTTAACACCAAATTAAAAAAGCTACTTTAGAGGAAATGAGCATATGGCTATTCTCATTATAACACACAAAGACCTAAAAATATTTGTTTTTAATCCAGAATGTCTACACTGACACCCTTTCTGTTATACATAGTACCTTTCTATTATACAGGCATCTTCAAGTTAGATATGTCCTAGTTTCCAAAGATCTCTGATCTTTCCTGTTCATCTTTATGCTGCTGTTTGTATCAAGACTTTGGCACATGGCTACACTTTGTGGTAAGTTTTTATACACGCTTAGCAGGTTGTCCCATTGCCTGCAAGTATCCATGAGTGTGTAGCTGCTCATGGTTCCAGTTAGAATTGGCTGTACAATTGTAAATCATTTTTGTGATCTTTGATGTTACAAAGAGCCTATAATTTCTGCAGAACTGACACATACTTAACACTGAGTCCAAATTTATGAATGTGGTGTCTCTCAATCTATAGCATTAATTCATCTCAATAAACATATCATATCATATATGTGTGTGTGTGTTTGTGTGTGTGTGTGTATAATTATCCATCATCCTTTTTAGATGGTTTTCCTATTACTTGATTTTGAAAAGAATAGTTTTTATTCTTTGAGAATTTTGTACATGTATTTCGATCATATCTACCTACTCTTTCCTCCCTCCAATTCTTGTTGGGCAGCTTCTTCCCCAACATAGGCCCCTCCCAATTTCATGTCATCTCTGTTAAAAAAGTGTATCTTACTGAGTCCTCTTAATGCTGTCAATACACACATGGCAAATGGGTGATGGACCACTCTCTATCAATTAGCCAGTGGTCACACCCTTAATGAAAAGTGACTTGTTCTGCCAAGCAGCCACCAAATTCCCAGTAGCTTTTCGGCTTGGGTGGGGCTTCATGCATCCCTCCCCTCTCTGTGTCCCTTGGTTTGATCTTTGGCAGGTGTGATATTGTAGCTGAAGGATTCCTGTGTCCCACCTGGCCCATGGTCAGGACAAATCTCTCTCACCTGCCAGTCATGCAGCCATGTGGACCCAAGTAAACACACAGAGGCTTATATTAATTAAAATTGCTTGGCCATTAGCTCAGGCTAACTGCTGACTAGCTCTTACACTTCAATTAACCCATAATTCTTATTTACGTTTAGCTATGTGGCTTGGTACCTTTTGTCAGTTCTGCCTTCACATCTTGCTTCCTCTGTGTCTGCTTGGTGACTCCTTACTCAGCCTTCCTCTTCCCAGAATTCTCCTCTCTGCTTCTCCTGCCTATACTATACTTCCTGCCTGGATACTGGCCAATCAGCATTTTATTTATCAACCAATCAGAGCAACACATTCACAGAATACAGAAAAACATTCCCAGCATTATATAGTACTTAGCATAGTTTCTGTGAGTTTATGAGCATGAGACCAACACTTTTTAAATTTTCTCTTTTCTGTTTTATATTAAGATTGCATTAGGCTCACAAATTTATTAAATTAGAATGTACCCATTCCACCTTTCTAATTTCTAAGTGTTTAAGATCAGAACTATTTATCCCAGAATTTTTTTAACACACTGAAGAAAACAACTTCTGGGCTACAGGTACTTGCCTTAATATGTAGTTTTTATGGAGATACTGTATATTTGAACTCATGTATTCATAACAGCCAGTATCTTTGCCTATCTAGGCATCTCATCAGCCCCCCATCCCAAATTTTCTAAATTAAAATAATTTTAAATTTAGTTTAGACTTAAATCTCTTGACTTTTCCTTTTCTAGTATGACACTTTTGGGGTTCTTTATATTCTTTTTGGCTCTTTTGCCAAACTATACCATGTCACTTGAAAATAGTTGGGTCTCAAAAAAAATTGTAAGTAATGTTATTTTATAGTTAATGTTGGTAATTCCACTATATAAGGTTTCCATGAGCTTGTGCCTGTTGGGCATTTTAAGTGGCACATACTTCATGAGAACCTAGTTGTTTTTGAGTGTGGGCTAGACACTGTATTCAAAGAAACATTTCAGAAATGCATCGGAACCTTGTGCAGCATTGTCTTTGTATTCAGGGGATCCTCATTTGGTTTCATTATAGTCCAGAGGACCTATAAACCCAAGGTACTTTTTATATGCTTTCAAGGATGCACAGTCTTTTGGCCCTTATAATGCAGAGCTGAGCTTTAAGTATATACAATGGCTCATGTGGTTTTGCTCTTCCAGTATTCTTACAGAGCAGTCCTTTTGGATTATAATCCTGATGCTGAGAGAACGTCTTAGCCCAACATAACCAATGTTTTAGGCTGGACAAACACATTATGTGTTTTGATTCCTTCAGAACTGTAAGGCAGTTTATTTTCTCAATTCCTCATTTGTATCTAGTAGGTAGTTCCAGTAGCTTAGAGTACCAAGTGTGGCTTAATAACGTTTTGGCTTTTCCTGGGTTTCATCCCAGTAATTATCATGAATATATGTTATCTGATATATTCAAAACATTCCTTTTTAAGATTTTAAGAAAGTTTAAGTTGTTCCCAGGAAGAGAACTAGTGTAAAGTAGCTAGGCCCCTCCAGCAGAAGCAAATATTCCTGATATTTTCGCGTTTGGGTGTAATTTTACATCATCCACATCAACATCAGCCTTACTCTAAGGTTTTCCTATTGAACTTTGTCAGCATTCTTGGTTCTTTCCACCTTAGGAGATAGGTAGGACTACTTCTGCTGTTTGCAATGAAGCCACAATGGCTATTCACAACCCAGTGAAGCTGTTGAGTAAGTTAGGAATCTCAATGCTCACAACCTAACCTTTTAAGTGTATTGTCTTCAGAAATCGTTCTGGAAGAATTTGTTTCCTTTTTTCCCCTTGATCAATATTTACCAGAAACCAAGAATAGCAGAGGATATTTTCTGAGCAAGTGAGTTAAATTTTAGTACATTATTTGAATGATCATGTAGGATTTTTTAATTTGTGCAAGCTGTTAGAAGCCAGAGGGTAATTGATAAAAATCTCTTTGACCATAAGGCAAACACAATGGTAACTAGTTAAAGGCAATACTTTACATTATCAAACTTTAAATTACTAAGTACTAATTCATTAATATAAGAAAATGATCAGATGCATTAGATTATATAGTTACCAGTTAAAAATTATAAACAAAATAATAATTATGCAGTATGTTCTTGTTTAACCAGAGTGTTTGGTTAAGTACAGCGAAAAATTGGTACAAGTTTAACTATGACAAACATATTTCATTGTTCCCAGTTTGTAAAAAATATAGGTAATCTAACAGCCTGAAAGTAAATTTTCCTTTTCACTTTCCCCTGGGGTAGTCCTGTTATATTTTATGTCTATTTGTTTTTTTAACACTCCATAATTTTAAAAGTGGCCTGGCAGGAATCCAAGCACATGGAAAGAAAAATGGTTCTTGGACCTATCAAAGACTGCAACACTAGCTCTTTTAAATCACTTTTATATGTGATGTTTTTGGTCTAGTCAGCAAAAGGCCAATGCTGCTTCCTATTCTGACTGTTGGAACAGATATTCACTTAAGAAGGAATATCTCTGAGGAATAATAAACTTCATATTATCTAACATGAGATAAAACACACCATCGTACTTGTATTCCAGTATATTGACGCTGTCACAAACAGAAAATTCTAACTGCTTAGCTAGGAATTTAGAAGTGAGCTGTCTTGTTTTTACTGTTCTGATATTTGCTGGTAACTGTTTTGGACATTTAGGATAACTTGAGTCTGCTTTGCTCTTTATGTGATCACCTGTGGGAAAAGTACATACCAAGAGTTAGGATAAATCTTTATTGCAAAACTCTTGTTTTATGGCAAGAAAAATCAAGTGGAGTGCACTAAGCGTCACAGTACTTCAGGGCTTTTGTTCCCCTCAGACTCCTGTTGTTTCTTCTCTCCTGTGTATTTCTTTTACAACTTCAGCATTTGGAGAGCCATTTCTGGGAATTATTCATCGACTTTTTGGGAGCAATTTCCTGAAATTTCTGTTTAATGAATAATGTTAATGTATCATGTACATTTTACTACCAGAACATTAATCTTTGCTATTATTTTTATTATGCATTGATTCTTCATTACTTGTATTTCTTAATAACCAAAGTATAGCTCTATCATGAATAGTTTTGCATTTGTAACTGAACCATTTATAGAACTGCTAGGGGACTATATTATGTCTAATACATGAGGATTGGCAGCATTTTAAGGTAGATTTTAGTGTTCAAACAAAATCTTTGAGCACTGTGTGTAACTAGAGGTGAGACTGCTAGTTGTAAGCTCTTCATATAGCCCCAAGGCTTGTTCGGTTTTCATTAGTTTTACTAGACTTCATTTGGTTTTGATTAAACCTTGAGACAGACCAATGGCTTTCTTGAAAAATATGAGTTCCTTAAGTTAGAAAATGACCAAAAATGAAATATCTTCCTCACTGTAACCAACATCTTATCACAGCAATTGTAAGAGAATCTATAATCAGAAAACAAAGAGTGAGATTTTTGTATATTAAACTCTCATATTATTTTTGAACTTTTCTCATTATTCTTTCATTAACAATGAAAATTGTTCCATTTACCTCCAAAGTCAAAACAATAAATATTTAATTATGCAAATGTAGCTATATTTTCTATTTATGTGCATAGCATATAAAACAATTTGATTTAAAGATAAGTAGATATATTGGTGAATTCAGGAAATATTTAAGTCATTTGTTTTTATAAAATTCTTTTAACATTAAATAATCATAGGCTATAGAGATCATTTATTTAAATTGTGTATCTCTTATTATCAAAAAACATGCCAGTGTAATACTGCTTTGCATCATTTTTAGATTGTGCATATTGTTCATTTATGAAGGAAGTATGATGTTATATTGTTCACCCTAAGGAGGAGAACTGTGGGCCGCAGTCCCCAGAAGACAACCTGGGGAAAGTTCTTTGTTTTCTGATGTCTCTTTCATCCTTGACAAAACACTTTATACACTTGAGTTTTTGCTTTTTGTTCATGTCAAGATATAAGCACAGGCATGTAGCTAGAGTTTTCCTGCCTGGCCCACGGTCAGGACAAATCTCTTTCACCTGCCAGTCCCACAGCCGCTCAGACCCAACCAAGTAAACACAGAGACTTATATTGCTTACAAACTGTATGGCCGTGGCAGGCTTCTTGCTAACTGTCCTTATATCTTAAATTAATCCATTTCTATAAATCTATACCTTGCCACGTGGCTCGTGGCTTACCGGCATCTTTACATGCTACTTGTCCTGGCGGTGGCTGGCAGTCAGTGACTCCCTCCGCCTTCCTGTTCTTTTAATTCTCTCTGTTAGTCCCGCCTATACTTCCTGCCTAGCCACTGGCCAATCAGTGTTTTATTAGCAACACATTTGCCATACAGAACATCCCACAGCACAGGCAAGAATATACAAAGGACCCCAGTAGCACAGGCAATAAACACCAAAAATTGACAGGAAAGAAACTCTCAGGAGAGTGGACACACAGCCCTCGGAATGGGAGAAAGTCTTTGCCAGGTATACATCAACAGTAATTTAATATCTAAAACATATAAAGAACTGTAAGAATAAACATCAAAAAGTAGGCCAATGAGCTGCAAAAACAGTTTACAAGAAGAAACACGAATGGCCAATAAATACATTTAAAAGTTAAACAATCTTAGGCAATCAGGGCAAGGCTAGTTAAAACTATTCTGAGATTCATTCTTACCCTTCTCAGAAAACCTTTATCAGGAAAATAAAGGGCAACAAGTTCTGAGGAAGATGTAAGGCAAGAGTCATCATTCATCAGTGTTGATAGAAGTGTTAGCTGCCACATCCATTGTAGAAGTCAGTACAGAGTGTTCTCAGAAAGATAAAATTAGAACTACCACGTGGCTTTACTATACACCCAGACAGGTGCACTAAAGTACTCAGTGCCATCACAGAGATATGTGGGCATCCCTATTTATTGGTGAGCTACTTACAACATCAAGGACACTGAATTAGTTGAATGTCCATCAACAGAAGAATGGGTAAATAAAATATGATCCACAAAACAGTGAATTTATAGTCATCAGCCAAGAAAGTTGAAATCAAGACATTTACAGGAAAATTAATGGAACTGGAAATTTTTATTTTCAACAAAGTAACCCACAAGCAAAAGATGCATCATCTTTTTCTTCATATTAGGAGCGTTTATTTATGTGTGTGTGTGTGTGTGTGTGTGTGTGTGTGTGTGTGTGTGCATGTCTACTAGTATATCTGTGTGTGGGTATTGGTCACGAAACTAGAAATAGGGCTATGAGGGAGTAAGTAGGTTTTAAGGGAGGAAGGGCAGTAAACATACCTGACATGAGAACAGAGTGGGGTACTGGAAGAAGAACGCCACAAGCAGGGGAGTAGGGGACAAGGGAGGGGAGTCTGAGAAGAAAGAAAAAGACATTCTCTTGGTTTTATTAGAAATAAGTAGATGTTGATTAATAAAGGCATTACAAAAGAGCCACAAAGAAGTACTATTACTGATAGAGGACGTAAATGTAAATTTCTTTTTTTCTTAATTATAAATCCCCAGCTTCAGTTATTGGAGATTTTATACCTACAACATTACCAAAGTCCACACCATCCGTTTAAGGCTATTCCAAAACAATTTAAATATTAGACACAGGAACTTAAGGACATTATCACAGTACTCATCATCTTAACATCAAATAAAGTAATGGGTATGTCGCTAATTTTAGTCATAACTGTCTATATAACCTGCAATTATAAACTGATTTTCTTATGATGATAGAAAATTTTACATTTACCAAGAAGTCAATAGCCAATAACTTCTTGAATAAGTGTCTTCCAGCTGAGGTTTTAATGTTAAAAAATAATAGCCCATATTCACAATTTTTATAAGTATTACAGTACAAAGTTTGAATAAGATCTACAGCTTGCTTAAATATTTTGTTGAAGCTTGTTTATGAATTCCCTGTGTGGGAGCACTACTTAAAATCAATGACATCTGGAATAAATGTGCCTAGGTTTTCATGCATTTTATTTTATTTAAATATTCTCACTGGTCCCTTCATGTCAGCTGTTCAATTAGTCAAGTTATTTTGGTTTACTTAGAATAATATGTGCTTTACAACTCCTGCGGGATACTGTCTGCAATTCTAAATCACTTTTGACTTTGGAAATTTTAAATTTCACTTGAAGGAAGTTGAAGTAAGTATTTTGTAAATGTGTTTATTCAGGATTTTACTACAGAATTCGAGTTAATATGAATTATTTCATTTTTGACTAAGAAATTTCCATTAGTCTGCTAACTTAATCATGTGCCTCTTGTTTTGTTTTCCTAAAACTGATAAAGGTTTTAGGGGTACAAAAGTTAGTAATGCTTAAGAAAGACTCTGATGTTACATTCAGTAGAATATAATTAAAAAATGCAGTTATTTTTATACAGAAATGAAAACAAAATGCAATTTGACAAAAATCTTATCATTTCAAGCTTTTGTTATTAGCAAATATTATTGTTATAAAATTATCTCATATTAGTGCTGAATGGTGGTAGTTCTTTTAAAGCATTAAAATAGAAATTTCTACAATTTAATTTAGGAAATGAATATGTACTAAGGATTTTGAGTATATCGTAGAGAATTTAAATTAATAGAACCTCTTGTTTTTGCACATAAGGAAACAAATTTGCCTGGGCATGTTTGCACACACTTTTAATCCTAGCACTTGGGAGGCAGAGGCAGAGAAATCTCTGTGAGTTGAAGGCTAGTCTGGTCTATGTAGCATATTAAAGGCTGGGGCCACACAGTGTGATCCAGTTGTTCTTGCGAGAAAGGAAACAGGTGGGTAGTGATGCTAATGTTCCCAGGGTTGACAGAAGGACACATCATGAATTTCCTGTGTGCTGCTTCAAACTCTGCAATACCATCAAGGTGTAGAAAATGAATGCGGAATGACAGTGAGAAGTGGAAGGTTCTAACGACATTTACCAACTGGACTTGACTGCTAATTTTCCCAGCTGTATTAATGAAAGGATGAAAAACCTAGGTTTTCTCAAGGCAGGGATGTGCTCATGACACCCCACTACGACAAAATGAGAATCAATGGCATAATATCTTATCTTCTTTTATCCTTTATTATAGTTTCATAAAAAGCTTTATACTTACGAATATTTACAGGCTTGCTTAAGTTATGGGATTAATTTAGGATTTCATTATAATGCAAATGGTAGATAATCACATGTCCAACAAATGTCATGAGACTGAATTGCTTCTTGGCTTCTGATCTGAACCACTAAATCCAAGAATGCTTGAATCAAAGTCAACAGCGGCCAGTGCTCAAGGTTATATGTTCCTCAATTCCAGATTTAAAGAAACACTAAAAACTCAGCCACTACCATCTAGAAGCAGCAAAAACCTTTGTAGAGCGGCAGAGAAGTCTCTGAACTTGGTAGTTGAATTGGTGATCCATTTCATACATGATTCTCAAGCTGACAACTTTGCTGGAAGACAATGCAATTTCAGATGGAGTGCTCTGAATTTTTTTCTTTACTAAAATCACTTCAACCACAAGCTTATGGATTGGAGCATGGGAAACAGTATAATACAGGCAGTATTTTGTAACCCATCTAGAAAGTTAATTCAAAGTCCTTGGTTATGTTTTGACAGAAATACTTTATTTTTTATTCATTTATTTATTTTTAAAGATTTATTTGTTTTGTGTATCTGAGTACACTATCTGAATGTAGGCCTTTATGACAGAAGAGGGCATCAGATCCCACTATCTAAGGTTGTGAGCCACCACGTGGTTGCTGGGAATTGAACTCAGAATCTCTTGAAGGGCAGCCCATGCTCTTAACTGCTGAGCCATCTCTCCAGCCCAATGGAAACACTTCAAAACTTCTCTTCTTTGCAAGAAATATAAAATGCAAACTGTTACAGTGAGAAAGAATTTCCCTTCTGCCTATTTAAAAAGCTTTATGTATGTCAATTATGTTAGCTTTTCAATATTTCTGGAGGCAGCCTGGTGGTAGGAGCTAGAAGTCCTGCGTTCTGGTCCTGAATTGCTATACTTTCTGTCTCGAGCATTCACCTCGGAAGGAGACATTATTAATGCTGAATTCCCAGATGCTCCCCACAATTTCTTAGCATCTCTTGTGGTTATGTTAATGTCATGTGACCAAAGTGTTATTAATCTAAGGGACATTTATACTTTGCAATCTGAGAGAGTCCAACGAACCAGAGTAGGAATGAAGTGCCAATCAGTAAAGAGGGCTTGGGTGGCCCCATGCAGATGGAAATCAGGGGAATCCCTAAGTTGCAAAAACAGGATGAAAGCCCTTTGCCAATACCAAGACAAGAGCTTTTGTTGTATAAAGCCACTCAGCTCTGCAAGTC
>CABHPQ010000853.1:27022-40138 GCA_902168405.1 Peromyscus aztecus | reverse complement strand
GATTCCTGCATGTATGATGTAGGGATGAGTTGTGAGAGATTTCTGCACGTATGATGTAGGGATGAATTGTGAGAGATTTCTGCACATATGATGTAGAGATGAATTGTGAGAGATTCCTGCATGTATGATGTAGGGATGAGTTGTGAGAGATTTCTGCACATATGATGTAGGGATGAATTGTGAGAGATTTCTGCATATATGATGTAGGGATGAGTTGTGAGAGATTTCTGCATATATGATGTAGGAATGAGTTGTGAGAGATTTCTGCATATATGATGAAGACAGGACTCTAGATATCGAAGGTAGCTCTAAGGAAAATCCCAGGTGTGGTGGGCGGTACTGACTAAAGTGGCCAGCATTGATCTGAGAGGAAAGTGATCTGCTCATCCATGGGAGCGTTAACTGGCTGAATAATCTCATCCCTTCTTTAGATAATCAGTCTCTTCCATCCTTCCCCAGTTATCCCCCAAAGGCCTCTAGGGTTGTTTCTGTTGTTAAAGGAAGACGTGGATCTCCTGATTTTCTCCTCTATCACCCTCTGAAATCTCATTTATCTGTGCAAACTTGGGATTGAACACCTAGACATTTGGTGCTTCAAGAAGCCTTATTTGAATTATCAGTAACATCGGAAAGAAGCAAAGAGGGAAATGAGGAGAAGAGAAAGAGCTGACTCGTCAATCTGACTTAGAGCTTGTTACAACAGAGCTGGTAGTTTCTACTGGAGCTTGTTAAATTGGGAATCTCTGTGGGATGTGAGTACAAGGAGAAAGACCAGCGATTTAGATGTCTGTCTGGGACAGCATGTATTATGTATTGATGCTATTTGGGTAGAGTGTTCCCAATGTCAGTTAAGTCAGGGAAGAATAGAATTTCAAAGGAAGATACAGTACCAAATACCACGGTTGAACAAAATAAGGAGCAGAAAGTCTGTTGCATGTGACTGCTATCTTGGTAAAGATGGCTTCGGGACAATGGGAGGATCAAAAGCCAGGCTACAGAGATTGGTGTATCCACTGGATGTAGTGTATTCCTTCCAGAGCCTTCCAGAAAGAAATTCATAGGATCAAGTGGCTATTGAAGGTGATAGGGGCCATTCAAGGGTGCAGCTGATGTGTCATAGTCCCAGTGAAGAGTAAAAGATACAGAATACAAGTAGCATGTGTGTAGGAACATACTTGGGCACCAGGACAGAGGATGTCTTAGACTTAGATGGCATAGGTCCTTGTAGGAAATGGGAAGGAGGACTTGGAAGAGGGCTCAGTAAATTAGTGCTTGATGCATAGACATAAGGAGCTGAGATCTGATTCCCAACACCCACTTAAAAAGGCAGGTAGGGTGGTGCACCCATGTAATCCCAGTGCTAGGGAGGCAGAGGCAGGAGGATCCCTAAGGCTTGCTGGCCAGAAATCTAGTTTCATTGGTAAGCTTCAGGTTCAGTAAGAGACCATGTCTCTAAATAATTAAATAAATAGACAAGCAAACAAACAAATCCAGTCTCATTGGTGAGTTTGAGGTTCAGTGAGATATTATGCATCAAAACAGATAAACAAACAAAAAAATGAATGAATAAGGTTGAGAGCAATTGAAGATGACATTTAACATAAATCTCTGGTTTCTACACAAACTTATACATAAACATGTACACAGAGCTCTTCCTCCAGCACACACACACACACACACACACACACACACACACACACACGACTATAGGAAAGGAAGATGTGGAGGAGGTTGAGCGAAACCAACATAGAAGGCAGACGGCCTGAATATTCTTGGGGAAGTGAAACACCAGGGTATACAAAGCCAAGGAACAAGCGGAAGAAAGGATGAGTCCAAAGTCCTCACAGAAAGGCAAAGGAGGGATAGCTTTGTGTAGAGGATGAAGCGGGAACGGGCTGGGAGCACAGAGAATGCCTGGGAAGCAGTAGCCCACACATCTTCCCAGCCTGACTTTAAGGTTTACTTTTAAGCACCTAAATCTCCTGTCTGATTCCAGCAATCATATTGTCTCTTTGGTCTCTCTTCACAATCTGTCACAAGGAGCAATTTATGTCCCCCTGTGCTTTAGGGTAGAGTGGAACTTTTCCAGCAGAGTGCTCCTGGAAACACCGTCCCTGGGGGACAGATGACACTCTCATTTCTGCATCTGGCCACTGCTGTCCTCTCAGTATCTGGGTTTTTTTTTTTTTTTCCGAGACAGGGTTTCTCTGTGTAGCTTTGGAGCCTTTCTTAGAACTCACTCTGTAGCCCAGGATGGCCTCGAACTCACAGAGATCCACCTGCCTCTGCCTCCCGAGTGCTGGGATTAAAGGCATGCGCCACCACCTCCTGGCTTAGTATCTGGTTTAAAAGGATCAAAATACAGCCCTCATGCACATAGAAATTGTCCTTCAACTCATTTAAAAAGGGGCTGAAGAGATGGATGCATGGTTAGAAGTGCACACTGTTCTTCCTTTGAGTTCAGTTCAAAGCACCCATATTGGGTGGCTCACAACTACCTGTAACTCCAACTCCAGAGAATCCAATACCCTTTTCTGGCCTCCACAGGCACCTGCATTCATGTGTACACACAAATAAATATGAATATAAACTTTTAAAATTGCATTTATTCTTAGAAAATTTCACACATTTCTACTCTGTATTTTGATCATATCTAACCATCCCTTCCTCCTTCCAGCTTCTTCTGTCTCCCATCATGTCTTCCTCCTAAGTTCATGTCCTCTTTTTCTTGTTGTTATTAAATGTCTGAGTCTAATTAGTTCTGTTTATGTACACATGGGTGTGGGGCCACTTATTTGAGGCACTGGCAACCTACCAGTGGCCCCTCCCTAAAGGACAGTGGCTCTCCCTTCATCAGCAGCTATCAACTGGTAATACCTCCTCTGCCAATGGTAGGGCCTCAGGGAGCTCTTGCCGATCCATGCTGGAGTTTTGACTGGCTTTGTCTTACGCAGGTCTTGTGTGGATGGATAGTCACAGTTACTGTGAACCCATATGTGGAATAATCATATGTCTAGAAGCCAACTTTTCACAGCTCTTCTCACCACCCACCAGCTCTTACATTCTTTCTGTGCCCCAGCCAGCGGGGTCTTCAATGGGTGCTGTGGGATGTTCTGTATGGCAAATGTGTTGCTAATAAAACACTGATTGGCCAGTGGCTAGGCAGGAAGTATAGGTGGGACAAGCAGAGAAGAGAATTCTGGGAAGGGGAAGACTGAGACAGAGACACAGCCAGCCGCTGCCATGACCAGCAGCATGTGAAGACACTGGTAAGCCATGAGCCATGTGACAAGGTATAGATTTATAGAAATGGATTAATTTAAGATATAAGGACAGTTAGCAAGAAGCCTGCCACGGCCATACAGTTTGTAAGTAATATAAGTCTCTGTGTTTACTTGGTTGGGTCTGAGCGGCTGTGGGACTGGCAGGTGAGAGAGATTTATCCTGACTGTGGGCCAGGCAGGAAAACTCAAGCTACAAATGGGGACCTGAAGGGAGGGCCGGTGAATGAGAGGGACAAGAGACACAAAGAAAGAGAGCAAGACAGGATGTCTGATCAAGCTCCAAAATTTTATTTTCCTCTTAAGGCATATATAGGCAGGGGCAAAGGGGGGTGCAAGCAGGGAGGGGACTTTAATCATGGGTTGTTCAGCCAGCATAGAATGTTGCTATGGGGATTATCTATCTATTCTTGCCTAACTGCCTAAATGCAGAACGGTCACCTGATTTCTGAGAAGAGGTTCTGGTATTTATGAGAAGAGGTTCTGGTGCTATGGAGACTTAAGCAAGGCCTAGATCTTGAAAAAGAGGAGAGAAGCCCAAATATGGCGGCATGTGTGTCAAGGGTCACTTAGGCCTTATGGCTCCTGTCATTTCTGCCCCCTCTTCTGTGGTGTCCCCTGGGCCTTGGATGGGGAGGGTTATATAAGAAGATGCATCCACAGCTGATAACCCACGGCTATTTATACTCTACATTTTGACCAGTTATGGATCTCTGCATTAACCACTACCCTCTGCAAAAGGAAGCTCTACCTAGCAAATCTGAGAGCAGTACAACGTTACGGGTGTGAAGGTAAATAGGCAGAAGACAATTTGACAGCAACAGCAGGCTCCCCTCTTGGGCCGAAGATCTCCCCAATCACAGGCTTTTGTCTAGGTCTCCAGGCATGAACTCCCTCCTGTGGAGCAGGCCTTATATCCAATCCGAAATCATGGGGTGAAGGTCCTCTGACTTTCCCTGCTCCCCTCCACAGTGTGTGGGCTAGCCTGGGTTAGTTGACAAAAGGTGGAACCTTCTAGGAAGCTGTGCTTTCAAGGTCCCCGTCCAGATTGTTGAAGTTATTGTTTCCCCACTCTACTTGTGAGGAGTCAGAATGCCTGTCTGTGAGCAATCAACAACTGTGTAATGAAGTTCCCCAAAATGATTGGCTCAAACCAGCAGTTTCTCTCGGTTCTGGAAGTCCATGTTTCTGACATCAGGCTCCCAGCAGGAGTTCCCTTGAAGGCTCTGTTAGCTTTTGGTGATCCCCAGCATTCCTCAGAACCCCCGGCTTGTGGTTATGTCTTTCTGATTTTTGCTCTGTCTTTATGTGACCTTTTCTTCCTGGGCGTGGCTCTTAGTGGCCCTGCCTTCACCTGCCCTTTTCAGAAGAACACCAGGCACTGAATTTAGGACCAATTTTCGGGCAGCAGGACCTCATTTTAACTCATTATATGCAAAATCACCTTATTTTCACCTAAGATTACAGCCTGAGGTCCTGGAAGGACATTAAGGACTTTCATATGGGGTAAGACATTCAGATCTCGTCCTTGTCTGTACTCCCATCCCTGATGCCCTGTGAACTAGAGATGGTCTCTTCACCAGCACTTGGGAGTCACCAGCTATCTTCAGTTTTCAAGCTGGATTTGGGGCCTGGCATCTGTTATTGGATCTTAGGCATCAGATTTCTTGATTAGGGGACACACCTAGCTCTATCATAAAGGTAAGATGTGGAAACTAATCATTTATGGTGCCTTCCTCCCAGCACAGCTCCTGCTGGCCCTACCTGCCAGCAGTTCCTATTCTGGCCTCTAGATGGAGCACTAGAGACTTAGTAACTATGAGTCCTAAAAATAATTTTCCTGAGTCCTTGTAAAAAAGCATTAAGAGTTACAGGCAATTAATAGCTACTGAGGGAGAGAGAATCAGCCTTCTCCAGGGACAAGCTCTCTGACATGCTATCCAATCCCAAATGGTCAGCCCTAAACACATGCACACGCAAAACCAAATGGACTCATAGGGTTGCATTTATATATGCATATGTGTGTATAACAATGATAGTTAATAAGAAGAGGTCATGAATCTGAGAAGGAATGTGGAGGGCACAGGAAGAGTTGGAGGGTGGAGAGAGAGGGGTGGAAATGAAATAAATACAGTACTCACATGTAAAAGAAAAAAATCAAATAAATAAAAGAAAGGAAGCTATCTAACAAATATAGATCCCTACATCCCCAAATTTCATTAAAATGAAACATTATAATTCCTGCTATTGGGAGTTGCAGGTCAGGACGTGCTTGCTTGCCGGTGAGTGTATTTGATTTCTGTGGATCAGAAGACAGTTTTTAATTTTTTCCCATTTTGCTAGAGTCCTTTGACAACATTTCAGCCCTGGGGTGTAATTTTTCCATTTCTTAACTCTCATTTTTAGTTTTCAGAGTTCTCCTTGGCTCACTGACTTGGAAGTCAGGGCTTAATGCTGGGGGTTGCTCATGCCTTCCTCTCTTTGCACAAAGCCACGTGAGGAGACGTGGCCTTCTGCCCTCTCACTCAAGAGGTGTACCTGTGAGGGCTCAGCAGGACAAACAAACCACTTGCCCTTCCATCAGTGGTGTGGACTGGATCCTGAATGTCCCCCTAAGTCCCCAGGCCAGGTCACTATTGGGAGGTGGGGCCTGGTTACCATCTTTGGGGGGGGGGGCTTTGAAGGGGACATTAGGATCTCGGCCCCTTCCTCTTTCATTTCTTCTTCCTGCCACCACAAAACTCTGCATGCTTCTGCCCTAACGCACTGTGCGAGCACGAACCAAGGACGGAAGCAAGAGTCAAACCTTTCCATTACATAAGTTGCTTGCTTCGGATATTTTGTAAGAGTGATGGAAAGCCGACGAACACAGTCCGTGACTCAGCTGTGCAGAAAAAGAGTTTATTCACAGAGGACTTTGGAATCCCCTCTCTTGTTTCTTGTTCTCACGCCGAGGGCATGAAAACAAGTCACTAGCTGCATCTTCTGTGATTCGGAAGTGGGTCCTCTACCCCTCCAACTTCTCATCTAAAGAGGAAACAAGGTCCTACCTTTGGTTAAAAGCATGCATGAGAAAACATGAGGTGAATCCAGAGAGCTGAGGTAGACATCGGATAGATAAGTTCAGCAAGAACTATTTACAGACTGACAGGCCCCTGGAGGGAAGTGTAAACAGAGCTGTTTGTTCAGCAAAGGAATTGTCTTTCCGTGTTTTTATGTTCATTCATCAACGCTCAAAAGAGCGTTTTGTCAGCCCTGATTCTCCTATACTCCCACAAATTCATGTTCTACAATGCCTCTGTTTCTCTTAGCATTGATTTTCCCTTTTAATCCACCGTGGCCCTCTCTTCCTCTGCTGGAATATTTATGACTGAGTAGCTCGTATGCTGTTGGCCATGCATCAATTTTACCTTTGAACACTGTCTATTTCCTCCGTGGCTTTCTCCTCAATAGCTTTCTCCTGCTTCACTTCCTTCAGCCTTCGCTCCATTCTTCCAAAATTAGCTCTACTAAAATGTAATGTCTCTAGTCTCCCCCTCCGCTGTGGCTTCAATTCTCCCTGGCATGAACACACCTATTATTAGCCAATCTCTTCGTTTGTGGGTAAGTCTGTGGCTAGACGCCACGACTTCCCCTTCCTCCAGCTAGCTCCGCCCTTGGTCCTAAATCCTGGCAAACACAGCAGATCTTGGTTGCCTTGCGCTAATGGTTGGTGTGAAGAGCTGGCCTGTTTGATGGAATGTCCTGGTTTGTCCCAGAGCACAGGGTGTCCAGCTAACTGCTCCTCCTTTCCCAGGCACTCTTAGCTCTGCTGAAGCTGCTATAACAGCGCATCCTGCAGTTAAAACACAAATTCCCTTTGTACCAGGAAAACAAAGGCATGGAAGAAGTTCATGGGCTGCCTGTCTTTCTTTCCCTGTTTGTAATGTGCCGCATTTTCTGATGACTGCAGCGTTCATGTGGACCTTGCACACTCTCCCTTTAGTCCTTTCAGAACACTCACCCTGTGCTCAGTCTCCACTGTCCTCAGGAGTTTTTTGCCTGGCACTGAACTCGAGGACATAATTTGATGGACACTATTGAAAGACTGATGCAAAAAAAAAAAAAATGTTGCTGTTTCTGCTTCCAACCTTCCGGAAGAGTGGAAAAATACTCACCTTCCTCAACATTCCCTCTGTTACAGCTGCCAAATTATCTAAGAGTATCTAACAGCCAGTCAGCTTCTAATTTGACAGCATGCTATTTATTTTTTTTTTAAGAAATTATGCATCGCAGTGTCTGTTTCTTCTAGGGCAGGTTCTTTGTAATAAGAATGATGATAATTTGCCTTCTCTCAACCCCTGTTCACTCAAGAACCTTGAAGGGCTTTGGACTTCCATTGCTTCTGTAGGAGCACGTAACCAAACAAGGACAGACCAGGTTCTAGGAGCACAGCTGTGGAAGGCAGCTGTTCTCCTGACCAGTCCCTCGGGGAACTTCATGTTTCTCTAACTCCTTCCTTCTACACACTCACTACCTCTGCCAAAGCCGGCTTCCCTGGTGAGTGGTGAGGAGCTGCCTCCTCCTCTCCAACCCACCATGTTTCCCCACCCAGCACAGACGCTAAGAAAGACTAGACTGGAATCCTTTGAAGTTCCGCCACTCTGGGGACATGTGGTGTGGGCATCTGAAGCTCCGTCATTTCACTGGTTCTCTTTCGGCCTCACTGGTATGGTTTTGGGTGTGGGCTAGTCAGGCTGGCATGAAGCTAAAGAGAAGAAAAACATGCTCTCCAGGGGCCTTTCTTCTCTTATACATCAAATCTCTAGCTCCACCTAAAACTTAGACCTCTTACTCAAAAAACACATAAATAGGACAAACTAAGGAATATATTGATCAGTTCCTTCCCACAGGTTTCCACTTTGTGCAGGACACTGGACTGTACAGTCTGGTCTATGGATAGGATGCGGACATGTGCCTGCCCTTGTAGAACTCACTTACATCTAACAGGAAGATGGGGCTGAAGTACATATGCACACATCTCAGACTTGTGGACAGAAGTGCCAGCAGCTATTTAAAGAGAGGAACAGCAGATACACTTGGAGGACCTGAGAGATGTTATGACAGATTAGAGGAAAAAAGAAGACGGATTTGGTGAGCGAGACAATGCATTGGCTCAAGGACAGAGAGGAAGTGGAAGGGATTTTGGAGGGAAATAGTCAAGTGATCAGGTGATATTTCCTACCAGCAGGTCTCAATTGTGGACGGAAAGTTCTGGATGGATCAAAATCCGAAGAATGACCACTGAGCAGGATGTGTGTTCATATAGAGGTCAGGGGCTGACGTCAGGTGTCACTGAGGGAGTGTACATTCACATGGGGTCAGGGGCTGAGTCAGGTGTCACTGAGAGGGAGTGTACATTCACATAGGGGCCAGGGGTTGATGTCAGGTGTCTTTCTCTCAGTTTCCACTTTAGTTTTTGAAGCAGGATCCCTAATTGGCCTGGAGCTAACCAGTTCTACCAGGCTGGCTAGCCAATGGGCTCCAGAGATCCTCCTGGCTCCACCTCCATGGCACCGCTGTTCCAGGCACGCACCATCACGCCTGGCTTTGCACACAGGCGCTGGCGATCTGAACCCGGGTCGATTGCACACACAGCAAGCACTTTCCTAGCTGAGCGTCTCCCCAGCACAAAACGGCACTTTACAAACTCAATTCAAAGACATGGGAATTTCAATTAGAATATTAAGACAGACCCATAAAAATCCAACTGTATCATTTGGCAGCAGAAGAAAGCTTGACTTTGAATAGCTCGGGCATTGGCCCTGACCTGATAAATATCCTCTTGCCTCTGTTAGCATGGCTCTCCAGAAAGCCAGACCGTGACAGGAAGGTTGTTCAAGATAGGGTCCAAACTTCAGTGGCATAGGGTCTGACAGCTGGTCATAGACCTTGCTAGGAGGGGGCGGCATACTTCCCTTAGTTCTTAGAACATCTTCACCCTGACGCAATGTTTACACAATTCCTCCCAGACTCTTCTCACTATGCCTTACCCCTTTACATCAGTTTGTCCTTATTTTTATTTAGTTTTTACATCCTGCCATTGATTTCTCAGCTATTTGCACACACAGACGAAGGATCACTGCCACCATTTGCTATTTCTTTATATCCAGAGCCTCCCTCCAATGTTAATAAAAATGCAGATCCTGACACTTTTTATGGCAGGAGAAGTCAAGCTCAAGTGCCCTCCAGCCTTCATTACGGCATGTCTTGTTATTTAGAAGCTAACCAGCTGGAAATCCATTGCAGAGCAGCCTCTGATGAATGGACATGGTCATTTTATTTCTCCATCACAAATGCATCCTTTCCAAAGGTGAGTAATTTCAATTTTCATGCAGTGGCTGATGAGTGCATGGTGCTTGCTGGCATGATCACATCCCACACAGGGTAAACAAGGGGCTAAGCCAAGCACAGGAGAGAGCACTGAATGGCAGCAGTCCTTTCCCTCTCGGCCTTGTTCTTTCCTCTCCTATTTCTTCCCCAGGTTTCACTCCACTCTACTCCAGGACGACGTGATATTTCCCACCAACACAGCAAATCCCCAAAGCCTGGTCTCCGCAGGAAGCAGCAGTCAGAAAGATGGATGGGACAAGAGTCTCCCTCCATGTCTTCGTGTCTCACACCTGTCCTGGTTTCCTTCCTGTTGCTGTGACCAAAAGCAATTTAGGGAAGAGAGGGTTTCCAGAGGGACAGAGTTCCAACAGGGTGAAGGAGACAGGCAGGGAATGCATAGTGGCGGGAGTGGGAAGAAGACAGATTCTATTATAACCACACAGGAAGCAGAGAGAGAGGGGGAGGAAAGAGGGGTGAGGGGAGAGAGGGGGAGGGGAGAGAGAGAGGGAGGGGAGAGAGGGATAGGGAGAGTGAGAGAGGGATAGGGACAGAGAGGGTGAGGGAGAGGTAGGGGAGGGAAAGAGAGGAAGAGGGATAGGGATAGGGAGAGGGAAACAGGAAGTGAGGCCAGGCAATAAAACCTCAAAGCCCTCACATCATGAAGTACTTCCTTCTCTAAGGCTCCACCCCCTGAAGGTTCCATAACCTTCCCAAACAGTGCCACCAGCTGGGGAACAAGTGTTCGAACATATGAGCTTACGAGGGTATTTTATATCCAAACCACAGGGGTCCACAGCCAGCATCCTCCCGTCATCCTTCCCCACTCTGTCTTTGCTGCCTCCTCTGCTTCTTGTAGACTCTGTTTCCCTTTGCCTCACTCTTGACCTCACTCCTCTTCAGTTTGTCTTCTCTTCCCTTTCTTGCCTATCTGGAGATGATGGCCGGTATGTGTGTGTGTGTGTGTGTGTGTGTGTGTGTGTGTGTGTGTGTGTGTGTATGTGTGTGTGTACAAACTGAGTTGGAATGGACTTGCATGTACTGAGATCCAGGGAGAAAGCCATTACCATTACCCCAGAAGGAGATTTCTAGGAGGGAGATAGCAGTAGTGGGGACCTCACCTAGAATTCCTTAGCCCTCTCCTTTTGATTCTCTTCTCTCTCTAGCAAGATCTCCCCACGGTGTCTGATTTCATTCTTAAGGAAGGTAATCAAGGTAGGATGCCATCTGTGTGTGCCTAAACTTTCCACTTCCGTGCATTCCAAGATCTAAAGAGACAGAGACTACCAGCTCTGGATTTTGGGCAAATTCCCTAAAGCACTATCTCATATCACCTCCGCAGAGGACTTTCCCTTGGCTTATTTCACAAGTAGCAAATGGCGTTAGGACCCAGGTTGTCCTCTGTCATTGTAGGAATAGATAGCAGAGAGAAGATTCCATGAAGGCCTTTGAGTGAATGACACTGGCTTCAGATAATTTTGGTAACAGAATAATTTCTATTTGAACAAGCAAATAGACAGGCACTTATTAAACAAAGATAGTCAAGCTTCTTAAGGTAAATATTGATAAATGAAACAGCCAGTCATAGCATCATTGTATGTCTCATGTTGTGCTTCTAGGTACATTAAAGATCTCCAAATATTCTTTGTGATCAAGGACCCAGGCTTCACATGCCTCCTTTCCAGTACATTTTGCCAGAACATTATTGCAGCCCCCTAGTGTTCAGACATAATGCTAAAAACAGGAAGGAGAGAAAATTCCTGCTTTAAAGTAACAACAGGTTGGCAGCCTGACTGTTGGGGTGAGAGGAACAGGAAGAATGATCTGCTTCCTCGATCCTCCTCCCGCTACGTATTTGCATTAAGAACACCAGATGAGACGGTGTTTCCATTACCACACCACACATTCTTCTTGCTCTCGGTTTCCTCTCTTCTCCAACGTTGATATGTTTCCTTCACAAGTGTCCTCACGCTCACATTTCCCCTGCTTGACAATTCAAAGGCATATTGTCATCAAAGACTGAGGTACATTCCAATAACATTCATGCTTGCCTCACAAAGCGTACAAGTTCATTCTCCACTCAGCTCCCCTTGCCAAAGGTCTTCTCTGTGGCCCTCGTAGGCTAACTGACCATGATTACAAATACGTTTTGTTGGAGTAATCCTGCCCACTGAAAAACTGAGATCAGTTATCCTGTCCGTGTCTTGCTAAGTCAAAGCATGAAAACACAGTGTAGATATTGGCAAAAGGTATTAACTGGATCTATGTATCACAACAGAATAGATAGATAATAGATAGATGATAGGTAGATGATAGACAGATAGGGAATAGATAACTGAGGACATAGATGACTGATTGATGACAGACAAATAGATATAGAGAATAGCTATTGAGACATAGATAGATAGATGGATAGATAGATAGATAGATAGATAGATACATCATACATACATACATACATACATACATACATACATACATACATACAGATGTTAATGTTGGTTGATGCTTAGCCAAGGCAGAACTATACATTATTTCAATGGTCAATTTCATTTTAAGATTTGCAAGGAAGTAGACATTATGCTGAAGGGCTTGTTTCCTAGCCCCATTCTTCCTGGGATGGACAGAGACTCCCCTTTGAATCACAGGGATGGCCCATATTTTCATGTCTAGTCATTCTTGTTGGAGTCTTTCCCAAGCCACACTGCTGGGACTATCAGTGATGGAGTTTGCAATCTGCTTCCTACCGGAAAGATATCTTGTGAGACCACCCAATTTCAAGGCCTTTGGCCAAGGCACAGTGGGGCTCCAGTGGGTGAGGACACCAGCGTGAAAGCAGGCAGAAGGTGGTGAGCTGACGAGGTTGCGGGGCCAGTGGATGCCTAGGTTGGCGACGGCATTTCCCAATCAAGAGCTCTTTGAGTGAGTCTAGAACACAGTGCTCCCCTTCCTTAAACTGACTGTGCATGGGCTAGACTTGCCAGATGAGAAAGATCATCTGCTGTTCTTTATCTTCTTTCCTAAAGGATGAGCAAGTCACCTTTAACTAGGTCCTGCAGGCAGAAAGCCCTCGCTTTCAAGTCAAGATGTCACCAGGGTGTAGAAGAAGGAAGGCTGGGTAGATAGCCTAACCACAAATCACTTGCTGCACGAGCATGGGGACATATAAAAACTTGCATATAAAGCCAGGCATGGTAGTGTGCACTTGCAGTCTCAGATCTGGGGGTGGAGACAAAGACAGGAGCATCCCTGGGCTTTACTGGCCAGCCAGCCTCACCTAATGTGTGAGTCCCGCATCCCAGTAAGTGACGTCCTCTGAGCAAACAAAAGCAGGTAGCTCCTGAGAAAGGCCACCCTAAGTTCATCTCTAGCCTTCATGCATGCTTGTGCATGTGAGAATACACACACATGAAACACACAGAGAGAGAGAGAGAGAGAGAGAGAGAGAGAGAGAGAGAGAGAGAGA
>CABHPQ010000853.1:13840-27012 GCA_902168405.1 Peromyscus aztecus | reverse complement strand
AGAGAGAGAGAGAGAGAGAGAGAGAGAGAGAGAGAGAGAGAGAGAGAGAAGTAAGCAAGCCACCCAATCTCCAGCTCCCCATTCTGATTCACAATTCTGTTCTCCATTTTGTTGGACATGGAAAAAGAAGGAACCAAAGCAGGCCAGATTTCTTTTATGGGTGTGTCTGTTTTCATGCAATTCGATGGATGTTATTAGATCAAACATCAGAAGTGTTTTAAGAGGAAATATTTGTTTACACCTTAAGTTGCAGAAAAAGCAATATTGCTTCAGTCTTGTTAAATCAATTACTCTCTGGGCTTTCTGAAGTTGGCAAAGAATTCTGCATGCCCTGAGAAAGAGCTGAGGTTGCACAAGCATTATTTAAAACCTATATGATCCACACTTTCTCTCTCCCCGCAAATAAAAACCAAATATAATCCCTTCTGAAACCCAGTTTGGACTACTGCAGTAGCAAACACATTTCTTTATTATTTCTGGCACTTTCTTCATGTTCAGGACTTCTTGGGCCATTCAGTCAGACCCAGCCTTCACAATGAAATTTATCCCTGAGATAAAGGAAATAAACAAACCCAGTACCTCAGGCTAACGTGATTTTCTAGTTCTGGAAGGTGGCTGCTCTTCTTTTTTTCCCCCCCAGCCTGATAAGTTTCCAAGGCGAAATGATTTATCTTTGTCCAGTTCTTCTTGGGATATTCACTGGGCGGAAAGTGGATTAAGGAAGACCTAGAGAATGGCCTGAAATAGAAAGGGAAGACGCTGTAAGGGCAAACCGAAGAAGACGATGGCCTAACCCGATTACTCTATATCTTCCAAAGAGGGCAAAAATCAAATTACACCGGAGCAGAAGAAAGTGAAAAGAGAAAGAAATTGCAATATGTTGGTGGAAGGGAGATTGCATTGTAGGGTTAATAGAATTTAGATGGCAACATCATTTTAAAACTAGATTGACTCCCGCCTGTGATTCCTGAATGCACTCTTCACTGGGACGTTTTGTGTGTGTGTTCCTCTGACATGACACAAGAGGAAAAAAAAGTGTTCACAAACGATAATTGCCTAGTGCCAACAGACACAATTCCCTTTCCAAAGA
Organism: Peromyscus aztecus; assembly: GCA_902168405.1. Classification (NCBI taxonomy): domain Eukaryota; kingdom Metazoa; phylum Chordata; class Mammalia; order Rodentia; family Cricetidae; genus Peromyscus; species Peromyscus aztecus. Next base: position 25,922 of record CABHPQ010000853.1, on the reverse strand, counting down.
GAACAGGGGCAAGGACTGTTGCCAAGGCAAGCGCCGCGGCTGGGAGGACCCAAAGCTCTTCATTATCACAAGTCCCACCCACCCCTTGTCCTTTCTCTCCAAAGCAGCTGCTTGGCACCTGGGGAAGCTTTGTCCCAAGCCTGGATGGCAGGCAGTGCCCAGCTGGGATTCAGCTCCTCCGCCAAAAATTCCCCACTCACTGAGACTGTGTGAACACAGCTATTCAGGGTTAGCCTGACGATGTGTCGCCGAGGTTCTCGGCCTCAAGATACAGGACCTGTATAGGGATGTGAGTGACTTGGAAAGTCCAAGCTAGAGAAAGGATAAATTCTCGATGAACAGGCAGCCCTGCTCCGCTTGACTTTGGTAGCCCAGGGCCCCTGCACTGTCATGATCGGCGGGAAGAACGGAGTGGAGGTAAGCCTGCCGTTGCTGAACAGCCCCCATCTGAGGGGCTGCATTGCAAGACGAGCAGACAGTGTTTCCATGGTACTGCAAATAAACCAGGCATGGGGCAAGGCGCTGCACACACCTTCCATGTGTGTGGTGTGTGGTCAGCTGGTCCAATGAGGATGACAAAGACCACCTGTCTCAGAGGAGGTGGGGGATTCAGAGTGGTATGTATCCATACAAGACACATGCTTACTGCCTGGTGCAAACACTATGGTCAGGTGACAGACGAAGACATCCAAGCTGAGGACCTGAGTTCAGACCCACCTCCCCCACCCCTCTCCGGCACCCAGGACCTACATAAAGCTTTATGTGGTAGCATGTGTCTGTCATCCTCATCTTTCTACAGCAAGATGCTCGGTGAGATAAGAGAATCCTCACAAGATTACGGCCAATTATCCTGGTTTACGTTGTGATTAACTCACACACACACACACACACACACACACACACACACACACACACACGCTTTCTTCATCTCTTCATGCACTGACACTGAAAATAGCGGTCACTGTTTTTAAGGCCCAACCTTAACACTCTGTGTGCTTTGAGTCCATGTCTCCTAACCTCTGCTTACTCCTCATTACAGTCTGAATATGAACTGTCCTCTACAGGCTCGAGTGTTTGCACTCTCTGTCCTGTACTGGTGGGCTATTTTGGAATCCTTTGGACATAAGCCTAGGTAGTAGACATGTCAGGGCTGTAGGACTGGGGTTAGAGAATTATATATCCAACCTTGGCTCCAGTCTGGGGTCTCTACTTTCTGACTGGCCACTGAGATGTGAGCTAACCACACACATTCCCATCATTCGAAACCACTGGCTAAATTAAAGCTCTCTTCTGCCAGGATGCTTCACTCATTTGGTCTCTACAGTAAGAAAATAATTAAAATACTCCCCCATGGTGTATGTCTGTCACACTCTGACAATTCAGTCTCCTAGAGATGGGTATTTATTCACTACCAGTTCCCCAACACCATCGTCAACACACCTGTGGGTCTTTGGGAGAGGAGTTTAGTCATATCAATGTGCAAGACTTCTTTTCATCAAAGACAGACATAGACAAAGTCAATTGATGACAAGAAGAAATGCTGGTTCTCAGTGCCCAAAACAACAAGGGTCCAGTACCTAAAATATTTAAGAGACATATAGAATCCCCAAAGAAATCGAGAAGTGGATATAAGCCCGAATTTTATGAGAATTGAACTGTCTCAAACTAGCAAGTATGTGAAGAGATCTTCAAATTCCTTCATTAATCGGAGACATGCATTTTAAACACTATTACCACTGCATATCTCTGGAATGGTAGAGACCAGAAGTTGGATAGTGCTGAGTGCTGCTCCAGATCTGTAGACATGGAACCCTTTTTTCATTGACAAAGGGAAGTTCAGCCATCCAGGAGAATGGCCTAGCAGGGCTTGGTCAAATTAAGTACACATCACTCTCCTGACCCGGAAATTCTACTCTTTCCCCAATACTTTCAAAGTCTGAGGTTTGTGTTTGCTCTTAACACATAAATGTTTCATCCATCTGGGATTTATTTGCAGAGGATAAAGATTTAGCAATATTTGTTTTCTCCAAAGTGTCTGACCAGTTGATCTCACGCTCGTCTCTGGCCTTACCTTCTGCTCACTGTCCCCTCTGTTCTACTAACTTCACAGAGATTCCCGGGTCTGTTTCCAGTGTCGCTTGGAATGGTCAACCAGTGACCCATTAGGAGAATGTGTAATCCTTTCTGGGCACTGTGGTTTGATGTCAAGAGTCATGGGCTAACTGGCGACCCAGTGGGAAAAACCAGTTGTAGAAACCAAGGGTCGTTCTGTCTGGTCGAGGGTCGTTTTGTCTGGTACTTGTAAGTTCTTGCAGGGTGGAATTCTGGATCAGGGCCATATGTCTTCACTGATCCCCATTGCGTAGTCCCCATCTCCTGACCTTCTGGTAGCACCTCCTTATTTTTCCTTACTGAACTCAGGGGCCAGATTTTTTAATTCTTCCTCTCCACACCCCCCTTTTCATCTCTCCTCCCTCCTCCTCTCTCTATTTTGTTTCTCTCTCTTTTCATTTCTTTCCTCCTTCTGTCCATCTTCCATCCTGTTTCCCACTTCTCCTTCCCTCTCCTTCCCTAGTTTCTCCTCATTCTCTTTCTCTCTCACTCACCAGACGCCCTACTAATCCTCTTCCAAAACAAAACTGTAAACTCTTGAACAGAATTTGGAAATCAGTAAGGTCCCTCTGGAGACTCACAATGTGGATATTTCCCTCAGCTCAACTCCAAAACAAGAAAAAACAATCCTTCAGAATCCAAGTGCCTCTGTCTCCGAACAGCAGTCCGGTGGCTCAGATGGAAGTTTTTGTTTCTTGTAGTTCAGGGTCGTGCCGGCAACCCACATCATGTCTGTACACAGAGGGTTAAATGCCTGAGGAGAAGCCAGACACCTGAAAGCCTTCCCATTAGGGAGAGCAAGTCCTACTCCAATCTGTAAGGAAGAGCATCTGCTGGAAGGCTGTCAGTCACTTTGGTGAAAAGACAGACAGCACTTAAAGGGTGTCAATCATTTCCTGTGAAAGTAGAGAAGAAACTTTTAACTTATGAATTGCCAATATTGTCTAAAGTCAATTAAAAAGAATTTTTTAATGCAGAAAATTATTTCACAGATTAAGCCATTTCTTTTCCGCGAAACAATTTGGAACAGCTTTACCTGTCAGATTGAAGAAACAGTTAAATAGTTCAATTAAAGCATAAAAAAGTTCTGCTCTGGTATCTGTTGGATATGAAGCTCTCCATCAGTTTAGAAGTTGACAAATTGCAAAAGTGAAAAAGGAACCTGCTGGGCAAAGTTGACACCCAACTTGTGCCAGGCAACATGAAATTTACAAGACACATGGGACACCAAAATGTGACTGCAAGTCAACAACATTTTAGTTTTAGTAACAATATCCACACCTCAAGTGCTCAGTGGTCACATGTGGTTCAGGGGCTTCCAGAATGACAGCACAGACACGGAAAGGTACCCCTGACACAGAAAGGTCGCCTGGACAAAGTGTTACTTGGAGTATGGCTGTAGACCACACTCTAGGCTTGTTCTGGGACTGCGGTGAACTTAGGGAGTGTAAGGCAGAGCAGCCCTGTGCTCAGAAGGACTCCATGTTTGGCTTAGTACTTTGCTGTCTTAAACTTATAAATGGTTATTTAACAAGGAGTCTTGTGCTTTCATTTCACACCAGGCCCAGTATACATCATACATCCAGTATCATTTTTACATTATTTTACTGGCGTGTGTGTGTGTGTGTGTGTGTGTGTAGGTACACATATTTGGACATGTGTGGGGAGGTCAGAGGTTGATGTTATGTATCTTCCTCAATCGCTTTCCACATTATATATCGAGGCAATGTCTCTCACTTGAGCCTGGAGCTCACTGACTCAGTGGTCCAGCAAGGCAGTTTGCCTAGGAATACCACCGTCTCCATCTTTTTCCCAAGCACTAGGATTGCAGACCAGCTGATAAGCCCACTGCATTTCTGTGGGCTCTGGGGAGCTAACGTCTGGTCCTCAGGGCTGCATGGCAAGGGCTGGACTCATTAAGCCATCAACCCAGGCCCACAGCCTGTCCTGTTTGAGAACTTGCTCCAAATGGAGAAATGGGGGCTTGCATGTTGTCCCCACTTATCAGAACCTAAAGTAACATGATCCTCCAGCTCCATCTCACTGTCACTAGAATATGATCTGGAAGAGTAGCCTTCTATTTCTTTAAGTCTGTAGATCTTCTTCAAACCAATTAGAACTAAAACTTCACAGAATCAAATGTATAGCAAAGATTAAAACAACAATGCCCATTTGATCTCTCTCTCTCTCTCTCTCTCTCTCTCTCTCTCTCTCTCTCTCTCTCACACACACACACACATACACACACACACACACACACACACACACAGGTCACACATAATCACTACTTGGAGATAATACATGAATATTTTGGATCAGGTTCTATGTAAAAGACTGAACACCCAGGACCCAGAACCCTAGCTGGAGATGGCTTATGAACACCAATCCTTGACACACCCCAACCTGTAAATCCAAGCTTTCTTGAAATAAACCAACCAGTGGAAACCATGGCAACCATTACATATCCTTTGTATGGAATATTTGCCAACCCATGTTAGCACTTATGAGGGAGCCCCCACTTTGTGCTGGCAACTTCACTACATGACCTCATTTAATTATAGCCTGAAAAGTAGGCACTGGCAATCCATCCCATCATACCCATAAATGACTGAAGGCTCAAAATGGGTAACTCACTTACCCAAACAGAGACCATTTGAACTCACTTTCAGGTCTAGAATGAAGGTAGAATAAAATGAGGCCCTTTTTGGGTTCTAAATGGGAGAAATTGGCCAAAAATTTAGCACTCAAGGTGAAAGATTTAAATTCAATATCTGAGAAAGTTAAAATGAATGTAAAAATGTTCATGAAGAGTGAACCTTCACAATGCAAAATAAAGACAGGGTATTGTCGTGGGCTGAATTTGTGACCATGTGTTACTGTGTAACAGGATCAGCCTGTCCCATTAGCCCACGGTGCCTGATTATCACAGGAACATTGGATCTCCAGCTAGGCTGACGAGGGTTGATGACAGCATTTGGATATATTGGGCAACACAGCCTTTGTATATTGTCCTGGCTTCTGATTATTCAGATTTTATTGACTTTCTTTGCTTGGTTGGAAATGGGGAGAAACGGTGTCTTGATAAATATATACATTTATATGCACACACACACACACACACACACACACACACACACACACATGGTGTTGGGTGTCTTGTTTTCACTGTGGCTTCCTTGCCACTGCAGAAGTCTCACAAGTTTGAGGCTGGGCAGAAAGCCTTCCTCTATCTACACCAGTGGTTCTTAGTCCTCCACCCTAGAACCTGCCATCCCTGTGGCAATCCTCACGATACTCAGAATGAGGTCCGATGGCCTAAAATGACTGTTGTTACAAAATTTTCCAGTTCATTCTGCTGCGTGGCTTAGCTTGAAGATGGTGCTGCTGCACCTACCTTGGAGGTTCCCAGGCAGCTGGCGCACAGATGAAACTCTTTCAGAGTAGAGGGAGAAGAGGTGACCGTGAATCATCTCTCACAGGGGCACGAAAATTATAGCATTCTACATCGAGGTGCTAGGTTAGGAATTAGTACATAGGAGCCAAACAGGCTTTCATTAGATTGCAAATTTACTTATTTGTTTGTTTGTTTATTTATTTTGGTTTTTTGAGGCAGACTTTCTTTGTGTAGCTTTGGAGCCCGTCCTGGAACTCGCTCTGTAGATCAGGCTGGACTCGAACTCACAGAGATCTGCCTGCCTCTGCCTCCCAAGTGCTGGGATTAAAGGTGTGCACCACCACCGCCCAGCTAGATTGCAAATATTACTGATGAGAAAATAAACCCCACCTTACTAAAGAGGAAGAATAGAACAGGAGCAAAGGTTCCTGGGCTTTTCCTAGTGTACCCATTATACAACACACTCTCATGACCATTCTCATAACAAAGAAATACAGAGACCAGGGCTGGAGGGATGGCTCAGCAGTTAAGAGTACTCTCTGCTTTTCCAGAGGATCCTGGCTTGATTCCTATCATGTGCCTGGAAGCTCACAACTGTCTGTAATTCCAGTTCCAGGGGATCTGAAGCCCTCCTCTGGCCTTCACAGGCATCATGCATACATCTGGTGCACAGATACGCTTGCAGGCAAAACACCCATATACATAAAATAAATAATAAAAATAAATAAATAATAAATAAAATAATAAAAAAGAAATACAAACACAAACCCAAGAAATATCCTCAAATCACAAGATTTGTCACAAGATTATTTTTTAATTCAAAAGTGTTGAAGTCTTTTTTTCCACCTCAAATAAAACATAGTTAACCTAGATCTCAGTTCACAGAGTAAGGACTCACTGGAGCCATACAATGTTTTCTTTAAAAGCTGACTGAATACTCATTTGACATGGAGAGATTTCACATGAGACTATACTTCTGTTAAGTACTTGGGACATTTGGCAGCATATCTGTACTGATTTTAATTTTTTTTACCTGTGTGTGTGTGTGTGTGTGTGTGTGTGTTGCATGTATATATGTAGGTGCACATGTGCCCTGGCATTTGTGTGGAGGACAAAAGACAACTTTCAGGAGTTGATTTTCTCCTTCCACCATGTGGGTTCCGGGGATCAAACTCAGATCCTCAGACTTGACCGCAGGCCCCTTTATGCCCTGAGCCATCTCACAAGCCCAGATCTGTGCTCTTGATTGTTACAATTGCCCATAAAAGAGCTACCACTGACTACTGGACAGGCATTTTTGTAGAATATAAAAAGTCCTTGTGCATACAGATAAGCCAGAGAAGTCAGGAAAAGTGAAAAATGCAGCTTGTCTCTTCAGAGGAAGAAGATGCTTAGCTGTTTTCCTAGAATGCTGAGGAAGAATCTTGTTTACAACCTGGTGACCTTTTGCTATCTGTTCAGCCAGGTTCTTCCCATATCCCTCAGAATTTATGCTTTGCATATTCCAGACTTTTTCTCCCTCAAGTTTAGCCATCCTAGGCATAAAAAACCTATCCTCATGACTGATGTCCTTGTATAGCCTAAGTGACTTCTATGTGATCTTAGGGCCAAGCCACCAATCCTGACATCCACAAGCATCATGTTTACCTCAGTCACTCTCCCTAGACCCTAAATCCTGGGCACTATCTCTGAGCCAACAGTACCAATTCATGAAAGAAGCCAGATGGACTTTGTAAAGAATCTCAATGTAAACATGACCTAAATTCGTTGTACAGTTGGGACTGAGTTCATTGTTATCAGAAAATTTTTTTCCCAAAACTGTGCTGTGCTAAATATGGCTAAAATAAACCAAGTGGTGTTAGACTCTGTAAGTTTGAACCAGTGATAGCTACCAATCAACCTGAATCAAGTTTCACTCTTCCCTCTTCTGGCTGTAAAGCCTGCAGGAACCCCACCCCCACCTCAGGTTTTAATCCTTTTTTTTTTTTTCCCACAGCTTCTTCCATTTGTGCTTATTACTGTAGGCTAGCCAATGTCACTAAAAGCAGAAAATCATTAGCATTCTTGAAATACCTGAATCCTCCTTGTGGTCTACCTCAGGCATCGGTGTCAACTGTTCAACCCTGGTGGGGTTGAGCTTACACCTCCTGATGTTGTCATTGGAACAGAATGGGCCACACACACATTTGGGACAAAGGAGTTGCCCAGGATGGGAGACATGATAGTTTTACACAGGGAAGATCCAAGGAGGGTGCTTCACAAAGAGCCCGAGGGCATGAGTGAGGTGACCCTGGGGGTAAAGGCACTTGTCACCAAGCCTGATGACCTGAGTTTATTTCCCCAGACTTATTGCTGGACAACGAGAACCAGCTCCTGTAATTTGTCTTCTGACCTCCATAAGCATGTCACAGAGCACCCACATGTGTGAACACACACACACAGACACACAGACACACAGACACACAGACACACACACACACACACACACACACACACAGCCTGTAAGTACTGACCTTCTATTCCTGGTTCCCAAACTTTACAGGCAACCCAACCTGATCCTCAGACAACCTGATCCTTTTCACTTGAAATCTGTTTCATGTCTCCGGGGATTTTTTCCTCTCTCGCCTGCTTTGGGCTATTATCCTATGCAATGATGACCTTCAAGTTGTTCTCTGAAGTTCCTTTGCCTGCCTTGGTTCAGCTTCTCGAGTTATCTACTTTGCACCCTCATAAGTTCCTACACAATCAACTCAATAAAGAAACTGTGTGTTCTCCTGACTTCCCCAGGCTGGAGAATAAGCTCCTTAAGTCTGCCTGTTTATGCTTCCTCTAAATCCTCATACCATGCAGAGCAGATGAGGATGGACACACAAAACCCATCTTGCAGCCTTCAAAGAAGGGAAACACTTCCCAAATGCAGCCACTAGAGGCCGCTCATCCACACAGTCTTGCCTGGCCCAGGTTCCCTACTGCACATGGATTACTACACAAACTGGAAGTAGGGCAGGCTGTCTTTATTTCTTTTTCTCTCCAACACAGCCTCGGGCCATCAGAGCTTCTGATGTCAGGGTCCCTGCCGTGCAAGCTGCAGAATGAAAACACTGCAAATCACAAAGGTCACTGCCTCCGCTCTGCGCATCCAGTGCTCACCTGAAATTTCTGCTTCAGCGGCGAGAGCCCAGCTCAGGCTCTGAATATTTTTCTCAGCTCCGATATTCCAGAAGTAGGGGCGGAAACCTGTGACCGTTGGATGCATTGTGTGTGCGTGCTTACAGATAATGCCTCAGACTGGTGATGTGTCGAGAAAGATTTCCATGCACACGCCTCTCCTCTGATCCCTGGGGAGTTTCTGAGCAGGGCACTGTACTAAAAACAGCACTGGCCTTTGCAAACAAGCCCTGGCAAACGAGCCAGGCTTCATATCTGAGAGACTTACTGAGCCCAAAGCAGCACTGTGAAACAGTGAGTCGGAAGACTGGACAAATGCTGCAGATGGGTGGGAAGGGAAGAAACAAAGGTAGCGCTAGGTTGGGACTCCGCAGAGCCGCGAGCCTAGCGTGTGGACATTTGGGGCCAACGTGCTGCTGAGAATTCAGAGCGACCGATTCAAGTGAATACATCAGTTATAAAGAAGCCAGGGGTGTGCAGCTGCTGGGAACCAAGCTAGCACAGTGTTAGTGAAAGTTGTGGCTCCCAAACCCCTAAAAGCGAGCTCAAGCCTGCCTCTGGGAATTTCTGAACTAGCGTTTAGACTTGCTGGCAAACTTCAAAGGAAAGACACCAGGATCGCGAGCGTTTGTGGCCGGACTCTCTGAGTTCTGACATTGATTGGCCATGACTTAAACCCTCTGTGACTCAGCTTGCTCACCTGTAAAATGAGACTAAGAGTCCCCACCTCACAGGTGTGGAGAGATGCAAAGTGCTTGGAATAAGTGCCTGGAGCAAGGCAAGAGGATAGTCACATGTTGCTGAATTTGAAATGCATCAGCAGGCAGTTAACCCCCTTGTGGGGACATCATGGAGTCAACTTGTGTACACACATCTACACAAGCAAAATATCAAAAACCATGTTCTCCAAATGGTCTTGTTTTTCTGGCTTAGTGATTTGGTGGGGCACCTGGAAGAGGAGATGGATTGCATTTGACCTCTTTCTGTTCCTGAAGGTCACCAGTGGTATGTGTATTGACACAGTGGAAGGTCACGCTAGAAGGTCCTGGTATCCTCACTGTGCCAGGTCACAAAGGGCCTTGATTTGCAACTTATAGCAACACTGCTCTTAAGGAAGACTCTTAACTTGCCTTAAAGCCTTGAAGAGGCCACCAACTCTATCTCCATGTAGACGGAGCTGCTCTCAGGCCTCCATTTCCAGAACAGAGAGGCATCATCCATACTGAAGATCTTGCTCTGACAAGTAGTTCCCTTCTACAATCAGCTTGCCTAGAGTGTCCAAGAGTCATCAGCCCCGGGAGACTCACTGTTCATTCCAACATCAAATTAACAAATACCACTCCTTGACTAGCTCGAACCAACCTGGAACCTCAACACTGTGGGTGGGCCCAGTTTCAACATAGCAAATGGCCCTGATGGTCTTTCTTCTGAGAGAGATGTAGTTCTGTCTGGTCTTCAATCCAAGCCTTTGGAGGTTTTCCAAATTTTATAGAGTTTTTAGTAGTTTAGTATAGAGTTTCTAGGTAGTTTTTTGTAGCATGAATCTTAAAAGTTCTTATTAATAAAATCAAACCCGAGCCAGGTATTGGGGTAAATGCTGGAAGGTCAGAGAAATAGAACAAGCCACAGCTATCTCACCTCTCTGGATCCTCAGCTGGTCTTGCTTCCTCAGACTGGAAGCCTCTGAGTCCTAATCCAGAATGGGTCTCAGCTGAACTGCTGCTAGAAGCCTGAATGCTTAACCAGGCCCAAATGCTTCTCCAGGGCAAATGCCTCTCCTGGGCAAATGCCTCTCCAGGGCAAATGCCTCTCCAGGGCAAATGCCTCTAGTTTCTGGTCCTCACGTCTTATATACCTTTCTCCTTTCTACCGCCACTCCCTGGGATTGAAGGCTTGCTTTCTGGGATTAAAGGCGTGTGTCACCACGCCTGGCCATTTCCAATGTGGCCTTGAACTCACAGAGATCCAGAGGGATTTCTGCCTCTGGAATGCTAGGATTAAAGGCGTGTGCTACCACTGCCTAACCTCTATGTTTAATATTGTGGCTGTCCTGTTCTCTGACCCCAGTTAAGTTTATTAAGGTACACAATATTTTGGGGAACACAATACCACCACATTTCCTCTCTTTTTGTCTAAAATTAAAAAAGCTTATAACTAATACAAGAAAAACTATCCAATAAGTATATACAATACATATAGTCAAGATTACATTAATGATGTCTAGTCCATAAACATTTGACAAATTCAGATAAAAGCTCCATTATATATATTAACAATGTCTAGTCCAGAAACATTTGACAAATTCAGACAAAAAATTTTCATTACTTATCTTATTTAAAACAAGTAGTTCCTTTTTAAAAGTAGATTCCATAATCTCCCTTTTTATCTTATCCTGACCATATTCTCTCTTTTTTCTTTTCATAATACATTCAGTAATTTACCTTTTGTCATTTCTATATCTTCCCCCTTTTTCTCCAGGGTAGATTCAGTGATCTACCTATTTATCCTATTATTTCTTTATCTTTTTTCTCAGAGTAGATTCAGTGATCTATCTCATATCTTATTCTCTTTTTCTATTTGCTTTCTAGGGGTGAAGATATCTTTAGGGAATCTTCAAAAGAAAATTTTTGGGTTAATTGTCAAGTCCTGTATCATTTGTCCAGTCTCTGTATAATAGGAAAGTTCAGGGCTTGTCATAAGTCCTTGCTCGAGTAGTCTCTCAGGCTGGATCATCTCAGCTAGTCATCTCGAAATTGTCCTAAACAATTTATACTCCAAAATCGATCTTTCCTTGGTGTTTGTTAGTCAGCTTAATGGCTTTACCATAGTCCATGTGGAGCCATCATTGTGGGATCCTATCATCCTTTTGAAGATTCCAAAGTCGCTGTTAGGCGTGGTCATGGTTCCCTTTAGATTTTTTTTTTCTGTGCCTCCTCTGTGGTTTGGAGTAATCACAGTCAGATAAATGTCTGTCTTTCGGAACCATGAACATTCTTCCCTAGAACAGAAAATCTTCACAGCAATTTCTCCCCACCATTTGTCTTGCCAAACTTTTCCAAACTGACCTTTGCCAATGCTTTCTTGTAACATGATGGTCCTGGCAATTCTTCTCTGATCAAGCAGTAAACTCTTCGTCCCAAGTAGCAGCATCATTGCAGTCACCAACACAATGAGAAGGAGCCGGCAACTCGGAGCAGTAGCCGCTGCCTCCATGGTTCCACCACTGTTTGTAGTTCGGTCCGGGCTGAAGCTTCTCCTTAGCAAGCCTCCTAGGCCGGCCTCAAACTCGGGATCCTCTTGCCTCTGCCTCCTTCAGCAAATCCAACAGGCGTGCACCACCACAATCGGCTGAGTGTAGCTTGGGCCTGAGCTGGGGTCCACAAGGCCACAGCTTTTTCATGAATTCGT
>CABHPQ010000852.1:50211-70894 GCA_902168405.1 Peromyscus aztecus | reverse complement strand
GCGCGCGCGCGCACCTGCCAACTGCTTGGGAGTGGAATGGCTGCACCCCAGAGAAAGAAAAGCTCTATACAGATTATGTTCCATGCAGACTTCAAAGTAAACCCGGCCCGGGCCAAGGAGAAAGCCCCCTTAGTCCTCAGGAGAGGACAAGATCACAACACTTAGAAAGTGTTTACAGTGAGCACTGGAACGATGGGTCAGAATCACCCAGAAGCCAATCAGTGCTGTTCTCACTCTGCTGGGGTCCAAAGAAACTGTGTAACTTGCCAAAAGACACAGTCAAGAACTTGAGTCAGACCACCTGACTTCAGAACCCTAACTACTATTTCACCTGCAAAGATAAACGTTTAACCATGTTTATCTGCTTATAAATTCACTCAGTACAATTTCTTCGCTTTTAATTGAACTTTTAAAATTCTAAAAAAAGAAACGACACCCACATCTCCAAAATAAGAATGAACTCCAGTGGACTCCAGCACACTCAGTGCCAGCAGAGGTGACACTCAGGGGTCACAGAGGCCCCAGTGTTGCTGTCTCTGTACAGGGACAGATTGTCTAGAATGTGTCAATGTGCACTGTCAGCAATACTGACTAGTGAGCATCCCCACATCTTTTGGAGGAATTAACACGAACTCGGGGTGGGAAGTTATTGCTGTATTTACTCAGAAACTCAAAAGTCTAGCAGCATCTGTCTAAAGCAGATAGTGCCCCTGAGTGGGAATGACAGTGGCCACAGAGACAGAATCTGTCTTACTCAGAAAGAATATGGTAGTGAATGTGCATGTGTGCCTGTGTGTAAATGTCAATGTCACTAGTTTGGATTAAGTTGACAGATAAAAATCCCGGAGAAGCTTGTTCATGTCATAAGTAAACAGCCACCCACCCTACATGTCACAGTCCCACAAGATGTTAAGTCTAGTGTTTTGATTCCCAAAACAAATCTGACATTGTCCATCCTGAAACTCAAGAACTGCATTTTCAATGAAATCAAATACCAAAACCAGTAAAACTGGCTTCTAAAAACTTTTCTAAAATCTTGAGACGGTATACTGTGCAGTGAGATACCCCCAAGAGGAGTAACAGGCAGGACTTAGAGTCTTTTAATTTTCTTTGGACTTTTCCTTCCTAAATGTGAATACATCACATTCTATAACAAAGTTAAATGTCTCACCTGCAAATTTAAAAAAAGGCTTAAATTATTGTAAAAATCATTGCTCATTCTTTGATTAAAATAACTTCTAGGACTGCACTGAATGTTACCAGAACTTATCTGACTTTTAAGACTATTCAATTTTCATTCTAAGGATAAATATTTTGCCCATTTGCCTCTATTGCAAATTATTTATGAAATTCTTCCTTCAGCTTACAGAAGCAACTTACATATCATACAATGGAGTGGCCCTCGTTCAGCTATTCCCTAGGGCATTGCTTAGACAAGAAAGCCCACAGTGAACCCCAGCTTGGCTCCCTACAACAAGATTAACTGACAGACTAAGGCAATTAAACATGTTGTAAATGCTTGAATATATAATTTTATTTTGAGCTCTTAGTACTGAAAGGTCCCTCATAAGATAAACTCCTGCTATATGAAAACTTCTCAAATGTGAAGTCAAAACTGTGGGGCTGCTTGCTGTCGTTCCCAGTAAGAGGAAACCACTATGGAGATGTGCCACACATTTGTGAGGCACGCACTGCTCCACACTGCTCCTAACTTGGGCAGAATATGGGCTACTGGAGAGCAGCCTTCCTTTCCCATGTCTGGTGTGAAGTCAAACAACACCGATGTTTCTTCACAACGTGGAATTTTATACCCCAAACAGATGTAAGCTGTTATTCTAAAATGCTTTATAGATGAAGAAAATGAATAGCTACGCTCAGAGGCCTTCTATTCCAAAATACAACATACCCATTTTATGGCACCAAAAGTTACAAAACGGGTCACTGTAGTGATTTTTGCCTGTTTAATGCCTCCATTTAAGATGTTTTGTTTGAGTGAGGTTGTTAAGACCCAGGGCACTAATAAGAAAGCAGCAAAAACCCAGCTACCATCAAAGAGGCAGAAGCAGGGGACCCTGCTACAATTCAACATGGATTCCACTCGGCAACAAGCAGAGAAGCAATTCTATCCTAGAGTGTATGTGAGGATCCTGGGGGAAACAGAGAAAATGAAGCTCGGGTGTCCCTACAAGAAGTGCTGCCGTCACTAACGACACGAACAATGGACATGGTTATATCCTAAGCAGGACTTACCCATCCCCAAGTATTGGACTGCAACTATGCTTGAATTCAATCAATGTTTCTAACCTTATGATTGAAGATAAATAATCGTATAGTACTTTAATAAACAGCCAAGTGATTTATAACTGAGAAGCTATAAAATATCATTTCTAAGGTATCATTTACCTCTATAATTTGACTATTCGAAAGAACAATCACATAACAAGATATTTTTTAAAATAAATAAGGGTAGATTGTAAGCTACAATGAATATAATGTGAATGACCAGGGAACCTAAGGAACAAGAAATTATACTTTAGGAGTGAATGTTATTACACTTGGCAAAATGACCAACAACTCTGTTTATAAGCTCAAGGAAATGTTGAAATTCCAAGTTGTAATGGTTAGTCCTGACTGTTAGCTTGGTCAGATTTAAACTCACCATGGGAACAAACTTCTGGCTTGTCTGTGAGGGATTATGTAGACTAGGCTCACTACAGTAGGAAGACGCACCCTTAATGCAGGTGGTATCATTCCACAGGCTGGAGTCTTACACTCACTAAGAATGGGAAACTGAACTCTGGGCAGGTATCCTTGCTCTCTGCTACCTGACTGGATACAAGGATGGACTGTGTCCGCTCACACTGTGACCATCCTTATGTCAAGTATTTCATTGTGGAAACAAGACAAATACTAACACCTACTTAAAAGCATGAAGTGGTCAGCTTGCCACCAACACAGGAATGGGTCCAAAGCTGCCCAGTCCCCTTTCCAAGGAATCTACAAGGGAGATCTCTCTTCTGTTGCATGGCAGTTTCCAAATTAATGTGCTTCACTTCGGGTTTCCCATTCTAGTGTCCCACAAATGACAGCCATTCTTCTCTTGAATCATCAGCCTTTTCTGTTCTAGCCCAGTGGAAACCAGGGGCAAATGATGAGGAGATAGAAACCCCTTGCTTCAAAGTGATTATCATTAACAACAACAAAATAAGGTTCAACTGAAAGCCATTCAAAGTCTGCTAGCAACTGCCTATCAGAACAGAATTTCAACAGTAAACACCTTATGGTTTTTTTTTTTTAACTTAAAAGTTCAATCCATGTATCAGCATTTTACATAAGAAAATGTGTCTCTCATAAAAGAATAAAACTAAAAGGTGAAATACTGCAGGGTGGGGTGGCATACCTCTTTAATTACAGAACCTAGGGGTGAGAGTAGAGGACCCTGTCTCAAAAAGAAAAAGGGGAAATACTGAAGTGAATTCCTCTTAGGTTATTAAGGCACTCTAAGAAATCTTTCCAAATTAAGCACAGTATGACATGAGAGGAAAAAAAAATCTAACAGAGGAAAGAAAGTAAGAGTGAGCATGCTGAAGCTCAAGTCAATCTTAAGGACGGCACAGGAGGGACACAAAGATACTGCTAGTCACTCCATCACTACCAGGGCATCAGACACAAAGGATGCCTAGTAACCGTTACCAGGGAAGTCGTGGGGCTCCCTCCTTACAGTCTATAGAGTCATCACAATTCTTCTATCTGGGCAAGGTGACTTTTAGCATATCGAGTTACATGTTAGTGTGTCAGTCATGTGACACTGTTATGTAATGAAGAGTGATAAGAGAAACAAGCCATCCCCCCCACCCCCACCCCGTTTAAGTTGCTTCTGTCAAATATTTAATTGCGGCTACAAGAAAAGCAAGGAACACAAAGTGGCCACAGACAGGAAATGTCATTAGTCTCTAATTCACTATTTTTCTGATTTGTCCCCAAACACACACTAGGATTGGAGGGACTGGATCTTTAGTTAAAAAAGACGTTTATCAAAACTCAGTTGCACTGTGGGGTTCTCTCTTTTTCCTGACTGGCGCCAGCAACACCACAGAGGAGAACACAGTAAGCAGCAAGCTGCAGGCTGTCCACCACACAAACCTCCGAGAAGCCACCTGGATGTGGCAACTGGGTAGGGCACTCTGATGGATCCGCACACTGCCCGTCCACAGACTGCAGAATTCTCACAGTCAACTGGGGAGGGGAGGGTTAGTCAAGGTAACCCAATCCCCAGAAGCAAATTTTCAAAATAACATAAAATGTAAAGTTTTATACATAAAGCTACTCAAGACTTCCCTAGCCCTGACTGACAAATACACGGAGGTGGTCCTTTAGAGAACGCAGCTTCAGAAGGGTGATGAGATGAATTTCACATGGCTCAATCAGGGCACAAACACTGTTTAGACTCATTCTCTCTCCCCTCCCCCTCCCTCACTCCCTCCCCTCCCCCTCTCTTTCCCTCCCCCTCTCCCCATGCCAGCAAAAGAGCACTGAGTAGTCACCTCAACATTAAGGGGCACATGCCATTTTGTGAGCAGTTAGGAAGGGGATACAGATGAGAGAAGTCTGGTCTCAGAGCTGGGGCTTAACATACACACGGCCCTGGGAGGTGGGGGTGTCTCAGAGGTCTCACCATCTTAATTTGGTCACATTTGATGAAAAAGCAAATAAATAAAGTTGTTCAAAGACATCTAAAGCTGAAAGCCTTCTCAGTACAGAATAGTTTGTTTGGGATTTTTGTTTTTGAATAACTTCCCAGAATCCCGTTTGACTGGGACCTTGTGCAGACCACTGAGGTTTTCTACATTGGAGCCTTTGCAAGGGCTCTGCTGGCTCTCAGTGAGGCAGGCCCATTCATGTGTCCCTCCTCTATGGAGAGGGCAGTATTCACCAGGCTGAAAATCTACCCCGGATCACTGCTTCTAAACTGTGGAAGCACCTGGAATGTTCAAATGGTTGGAAATCCCCAATGTGCACTCTGAAGACACTTTGCACTGTGTTCACAGTCCCTTAAATGTCTTCAATTAAAAGATCAGTCCTCAGTTTCACAGTCCGCCTTGGGCTGACTGACCTCAGGCAGAGTCAGGGTCAGAGCAGCAAGGCTGGAATGGACAGTCTCCCCTTCGGGTCCAGCAGAGTCTGGTTCAGCATCCTTTGCCAAGGTGGTCCTCTGTGCATCCCAAGTCTCCTTCAACAATCACTGACCCACGAGCCATCTCTCCACACTCTCTCTGCCTCTCCCACAGTGCACTCAGCTTCTTTTACCTGAAGTTCCCCGAGGTCCATCTTTTAGAGCCTGGTTTTCAATCACCTCCATATCTCTCACACTCTCAGCAGTAGCTTGTTCTGTATCCGCTGGTTTTTGCAGGGTGATGGCTAGACAGTCCTCCTGGGCAGAGTCCACCTCCTCCTCAACCAACTGGGTCCTCAGCTTCAGCCTGTTTCCAGCGCACCGTTCTCTCCCCGTGTCCCACCTCAATGGTAGTGATCTCTGGCTGTGTAGGAATTTGGGTTCCTACCTCCTCCACTCAGCACTGAAGCCCTTTTCTGAAGTCATCAAAGCAAGTCTTGCCATTTTTTAAAAAACATTTAAGTATTGAGTACCTAAACATGATAAAACTGCTCATCAAAATAAGAACAGATAACATGTTTAAAAATTACAGCACATCTCATTCTCAATGGTGTTGACATCTTAAGATTAAGAACAAGGCAGCAGTGTCTATTCTCATAATTTCCATTCAACACTGTACTAGAGGTACTAGCCAATGCAATCAGGCAAGAAAAAGAATCAAATCAGACTTGATAAGGGGTTAATATTAAAGGCCTCTGCTCAAAACGCACAGACATAAACTAATAAAACAACAGACAGTTCTCCCAGAGAAGATGCATAACAGGTCACAGAGGTGCTGCAAACTGCTGAAAGGGTTTCTGTTTACTTTAACTCCAATTCCAGGTTATAGTCCATCACGGTGGGGAAGTCAGAGTGGCAAGGGACTGGAGGCAGCTGGTCACGTCGCATCCATATCACAGAGAGCAACGGATGCATGCTCGCCAGTGCTCAGCCTACGTTCTGCATGTACACACCCAGGATCGCCATTGAGAGAACAGCCCCAACTAGAGAATAGTTCTTTCCACATAATTAATACAATCAAGACAATCCCTCACAGACATTCTCAGACTTAACCAATCCCTAGCAGGTATGTCAGGAGGCTGGCTTCCTAGGTGTCAGGTTGACAACACTAGCCACTGTAGGGGGGGGGGGGTCCGTCACTGAGGCTGGAGTCATGGATTTGGCTAGGCTGGCTGGCCAGTGAGCTCCAAGATCCTGCTGTGTCTCTTTGAAGCACTGGGATTACAGATGCTTGCAGTCAACAGGATACAGTACTTTGATTCTCCACGACAATCCCCCCCCCCCCCCCCCGCATATTTTAGCATCATACTGCTCAGAAAACAAGAGGGAAAAGGAATCTTCAACCCTTTAAGAAGCTCAATGGTTAAGTTTTGTTACTTCTTATTCTTTCAGTGTCTGGCTCTGGCTTAACAAAAGGAGGTGACTATTCAGCTATGGTGGCTTCCCAAACCATTTTTTTTTTGGGAGACAGAGTCTCACTATGCAGCTCTAGCTAGCCTATAACTCACAATGTAGACCAGGTTGGCCTCAAACTTACAGAGATCTACCTGCCTCTGCCTCCTGAGTGCTGGGAATAAAGGAGTGTGCCATCATGCCTGGCTGGTTTCTAAATTCTTAAAGAGTAAGTAAATGCAGAGTTTCAAGCTAACCAAACATAGAAAGACTCTCAGCTAACAGTGACATCACTTATATGGACGTACTCTTTATCTTTACACTAAATCCTCGCCTGCTTCCTTCCTGAGGCCACCGCTAACCTCTCCGAGTAGCTCAGTGGAATGAAAAGCACTGTTGGAAGTGGTGCTATTAAAATAAACCTGCAACAGGGAGCTAAGAAGTAATGGATCCTTGAGCAATTTCCAGACAATAAAGAAAGAGCAAGCAGCTGGGGGAGCAGACACAAAGCCAGCAACCTTGAGAGGAGCAGGCAGGGCACCATCTACTCACTACCAGCCCCTCCAGAACCCTGGGCAAGGGTGCTCATAAATTCCACACACATGAGTGGAACCAAGGAGGGGGAAGAAGAGATGAGAGGAGAGATGGCTAGTTCAGGGTTCAGGTAGACTAGAACCCACATCCTCTGGCTGACAGTTCAGGGAAGGACGATTCACCAATTATGGTTTTTTGTTTTGTTTTGTTTTTATTTTCTGAGACAGAGTTTCTCTGTGTAGCTTTGGAGCCTGTCCTGGAATTCACTCTGTAGACCAGGCTGGCCTCGAACTCACAGAGATCCGCCTGCCTCTGCCTCCCGAGTGCTGGGATTAAAAGTAATTATGGTTTTACTTGTGAGTACAGTATTTGGAAAGCAGAATGTGAAAGATAAGTCAGTATCAGTTTCATGCAAAAGAGAAAATATAAAACAAGAGATCTCAGTCACTGTATTTGCTAGTTAAGCCTACAGGTCAATAATAAACCCATCCACACATCTCAGGAAACTTCTATTACCAGAAACAACACCTTTTGGCTACAGGTTGGTTAGGGGCACTCTCATTTAAGTTCTCGACTACTACAGGGCTGTGGAAAAGATTCAAGTACCCCTACAGCCATTCAGGGTGTGGAAGGGGCACAGGAACCTGAGTTCATAACAAACACAGTTCTACATAAGAGCACAGGGAAAGAAAAAGCAATTCCAAAGCAGTAAGAATATTCAAAATAACAAAGAACCAAAACCAACCTGATCAGATCAGCAAAACTAAAGGTCAGAAACTACAGCTGAAAATATGTAGCACATGGTGTCAAGGTATGGTGGGTACACATTGTAATCCTAGCACTTGGGAAGTTGAGGCTGATCACAAGTTTCCATCAGCCCTGGCTATTTAGTGAGTTGTAGGCTAGCCTAGGCTATATAGTGAGAGCATGTCTCAAACAACAACAAAGCAAACAATAAAACAAAATATTAGCAAGAGAAGCAAGCTGAAGAAAACAAATTGTTACATTAAAATAACTAGCAGAATTTTGTTTATAAGAAAAATATGAAGTGACTTTTAAAATGGTGAAAGTAAAAAAGGTAAGCATATAAATTAAGCTAAAAAATTAATAAAGGTGATCTTTAAGAATGCTATTAAGGAGGCTACCAAGATGGCTCAGTAGGTACCAGGTTGCCAAGCCTAGCTGCTCAACCCTTCAGAATCCAATGGTGCTAGAAGAGAACCAATCCTGCAAGTTATTCTCCGACCTTCATGGACACGCTGTAGCATGCATGAACACAGGCACATACAATAAACAAACATAAATATTTAACAAAAATATTTAAGTAACAATAAAGTCATGATTTATAAAGAAGTTATGTTAGAAACTCATACTCCCCTGAAAGTACAACAGTTAAATAATTCAGACAAGGAAACAAAAGAGCCTGTACACTCAGATTCTCAATGGGGAGTGCTGTAGAGAACAGCATGCAATCACTTGATCAAAGGTGGGGAAAGCAGCCCCTCTCAACCCTCACCCCCTCTGCCTCAGGAAACACAAGGGCTGTGGCTAACACTTCTGCATGACTTAGGAAACCTGTGGGGGGAAAAGTCCTGGAGAGACTAGGGATGCAAGGGACATACCTCAACATGACAAAGGAAGTTGACAGAAAACCCATAGCCAACATCTACTTAAATGGAGAGAAACTCAAAGCAATTAAAATCAGGAACAAGACAAGGTTGTCTACTCTCTCTATTCAATATAGTGCTTGATGTCTTAGCTAAAGCAATAAGACGATTGAAGGAGATCAGGGGATACAAATTGGAAAGGAAGAAATCAAAGTATCTTTATTTGCAACTCATACCTAAGTGACACTAAGAATTCTGATGGGAAATTTCTACAGCTGATAAATACTTTCAGCAAAGTAGCTGGATACAATATTAACTCACAAAAAATCAGTAGCCCTCCTATATACAAATGACAAATGAACTAAGAAAGAAATCAGGAAAATAATACCCCTTGCAATAGCCTCAAGAAATATAAAATATCTTGAGATAAACTAAACTAAACTAAAACATTGAAGGAAGAAATTGAAGAAGATATCAGAAGATGCAATGACCTTCTACACTAGTGGATTAGTAGGATTAGTATAATAAAAATGGCCATCCTACAAAAAGCAACCTATAGATTCAATGCAATCCTCATCAAAATTCCAACACAACTATTCACAGATTTTGAAAGGACAATTTTCAGCTTCATATGGAGAAACACACATGCACCCCACAAACAAACAAATGAACAAAAAACAGGCTAGCTAAAATAATCCTGAATAATACAGAACTGATGGAGCATCACCATCCCCAATCTCAAACTGCACTACAGAGCTATAGTGATAAAAACAGCAACAGCATAGTACTGGACAAAACAGTCACACTGAACAATGGATCCAATTGAAGACCCAGATAGAGTTTCACACACCTATGAACACCTGATTTTTTTTTTTTTTTAATAAAGAAGCCAGAAATGTACACTGGGGGAAAAAAAAAAAAAGCATCTTCAACAAATGGTGCTGGTCAAATTAGATGGCTGCATGCATGTAGGAGAATCAAAATAGATCCATGTTTATCACCCTGAATAAAACTCAACTCCAAATGGATCAAAGACCTCAACATTTAAAGTAGAGCCACTGAATCTGATGGAAAAGAAAGTGGGGAATAGCTTTGAACTCACTGGCACAGGAAAAGACTTTCTGAACAGAACACCATTATTAGCACAGGCACTAAGATCAACAATTAATAAATGGGACCTCATGAAACTGAAAAGCTTCTGCATGCATCGTAAAGGACACCACCATTCAGACAAGGTGACAGCCTACAGAATGGGAAAAGACTTTTACCAACTATACATCCAAAAGAGGGCTAATATACAAAATACATAAAAAAAAAAACTCAAAAACCTAGATATCAAGAAAACAACCCAATTTAAAAATGGTGTAGAGATCTAAACAGAATTCTCAATAGAGGAAACTCAAATGGCTGAAATAAACTTGAAAGAAATGTCCAACATCCTCAGTCATCAGGGAAATACAAATAAAAACGACTCTGAGATTTCAACGTACACCTGTCAGAATGGCTAAGATCAATAAAACAAGTGACAGTTCATGCTGGTGAGGATGTGGAGTAAGAGGAACACTCCTCCATTGCTGGTAGGAGTTCAAACTGTACAGCCACTATGGAAATCAGTGTGGCAGTTCCTCATGAAGATAGAAATTAATCTGCCTCAAGATCCACCTATAAAAATCTTGGGAATATACCCAAAGGATTCTTCAACCTACCCCAGAGAAACTTGATGGGTCATGTTCACTGCTGCTCTATTCATAATAGCCAGAAACTGGAAACAACCTAGATGTTCCTCAACAAATGAACATTTAAAGAAAATGTGGTACATTTACATAATGGATATGTTAAAAAATGAAATCATGAAATTCACAGGTTAATAGAAGGTATTAGAAAAAAAATCATCCTGAGTGAGGTAACCCAGACATAGACAAATACTGTATATTTTTGCTTATATGTGGATATTAGCTGTTAAGTTAATGATAACCAAGCTATAATTCATAGAACCACAGAAGTTGGGTATAAATAAGGGAAGAAGGCGGACAGATATATCTCTCTAGGAAGAAGAAATAGAACAGGTAGCTATGTATGGACAAGGAGAGATGAGACAGGAATGGGAGGATCAAGCAGGGATGGGGAGGGAAGAGGGAGATGAGAGAGACAGCTAAAATAAGGAACACTCAAGTGGTAGTATGAAAACCTAATACAGAAAAGCTTCCTAAACGATATACATATATGAAGGCAATTTAAGTAAATCAAATAATGGAGGACACAGAGCCCCAGTTGGATATCTCTTGTAATCAAACAAAGCTTCCAGTACTGGGATTGGGTTATATCTAATTGAGCTGCTAGCTAACGGGTCCCATAAGAACCCCCATATAACCAAGGCTGTTGCCAAGGCTATAGGTTGTTCTCCACAAACTAACTACAAAATCCTATTGCTGAAGATAACACCTATATAATTCACCAAACATGGAAAAGTTGAGCCTTCACTATGGGCTAGTGTTCTTGGTAACAGAAGGTATTCTGCATGCTACCAAAGAAGAAACATAAACATCAATCCAGGTACAAACCCTTCCATCTACAATGGTGTCCTGCCTGCAAGATATGCTAGTGCAATGCTGGCACAAAGCTTGTGGGAGCAACCAACCAATATCTGATTTGACTTAAGGCCCCCTCCATGAGGTGGAACCCATACTCAATGCTACTTGGATGGCCAAGAACCTGAGACTAGATAGGCCAGGGACGTAGGGAAGAAACAAATACTACTGTTCTACTAAAGGAACACAGTCACAAAATGATTTCTAATGACATTCTGCTATACTCATAGACCAGTGCCTTGCTCAGCCATCATTAGAAAATCTTCCTCTGGCAGCAAATGGGAACAAATACAATGTGCAGAGAGTGAGAGACCTTGGAACACTCATCCCTAAATGGGATGTCTCCATCAAATCCTTCCCCTCTGAGCTCGGGAACCCCTTCAGGAGAGGAGGCAAAAAGAGTGTAAGAGCCAGAGTGGAGGGAGGACACCAAGGCAACAAGGCCTTCCGAACACAGCAGGACTGACGCAACATGAACTCTCAGAGACTGAGGCAGCATGCACAGGGCCTGCACGGGTCTGCACCAGATGGGGCCTGGAGCTGAAAGGAGAAGTGGACACATGCCCCCATCCCTATCCCCCAACCCAGAAACTATCTCCAATATATATGCAAATGAAAATGTGGTTTCCTCCAAGGGACTCTCACCAGGAAAACAAACTATTCTTAAGGGTAGGCTGCATGCCCAGCAGTAGATGGTCAATAGAACTCAATGGGAACTTTGGAGGTACCTTGTATCATAATGTCCTTTCTTTCTCTCTTTCTTTCTTTTCTTTCCTTCTCTCTCTCTCTTTTCTTTCTTTCTTTCTTTTTCTCCCTTACCTTTTTTTTTAAAAAACCCTGTAGGTTCTTTGCATGTATATTATGACCTCTGATTTTGTGTTTTTATGGTATTACTGAGTGTGCAAAATAGTGGCTCTCTGCATCTATAGCTATTTCTGTGCCCTTTCTTGGGCTCTTTTCCGTCTGTTTGTTTATTCTGTCCTATTCTGATTTGTTTTTTAATCTTATTTTATTTTATTATTATCCCTTAGATAGCTGGTCATTTTCTAAGCAGAGACAAAATGGAAGTGGATCCAGATGGGGAGGAACTGAAAGGAAAGAGGTAGAGAGATGGGGAAACTGAAATTGGGATATGTTATCTGGAAAAAAAAAATCTATTTTCAATAAACAACAACAACAACAAAAAATCAACTAGACAAGAAGCCACTTCTTTAAAAAGATAAACAAAAATTAAAATAAAAAGATTACCAAGATTGGCAAAGCACTCACTAACTTACAGAGAGCTCACAATAAATACATATTAATACATTTGCACACAATAAATAAACAGGAATGATGAGGGTGTGCTTACAAACTATACCAACAAACCTGGAGCACTACTGGGAAATACTAGGGAGAAGATTTGGGGTTCCTTTAAATATACATATTATTTAGATTGAAACAAACTATACAAAGTAGATTTTCTTTTTGATAGCAGTATTTTCTGTATTCCTTCTAGATGAGTCGTGGACCATTTACCTTTATAGGTTTTACTTATAAATCAACACAAGGCAATAGATACAGCCATAGAAAGGGTAGAAGAAAACAGATGAGTGAGCTGTCTGTATGGATGGTCTGCAGCTGTCATGGAAGCTCTTGATGTTTACCTAATGAGTCGTAGAGATTCAGGTGGTGCTATTGGGAGCCTTTGCTAGTCTCACCTCTGGAATGCAGACTCTTGATCAGGGTCTTTCAAAATGCCTGATGTTTCACAGGGTAGCCATCCATCCTGTAGTGTAATTAAAGTGAACTTGTACTTACATACACAGACCATACTGTATGTGGAAGTTTACAGACAATCTAGCACGTGGTGATCTCAAAAAAATAACTCAAATATTACATAAATGCCATTACCTAAGAACAAGAAATTCTCAATGATTTGATTTCAGTTTTCAGATCAGGCCCATGGGGTGAGAGATCATGGAGATCGATCAAGAGAGAGAGAACAAGCTAGCTTGCTTAGCACTTATGAAACCCTACATTGCATCCCAGCACTGTAATTAAATGCATAAATAAGAAGGGCGGGTCAGATGGCTCGGTGGGTAAAGGTTCTTACTGCACAAGCCTGGCAGGCTGAGTTTGACACCCAGAAGTCACCCAGAACCCACATACAGGCAGGTGGAGAGCACCGACTCCACAACGTTCTCCTCTGACCTTCACACACAAGGTATGGTATGTGCACACAAGCACCCACACACAAATAAAGCAATATCTAATAAAAAAAAATGAGTTGAAAACCAAGTTGAAATGAGGCCGGCTTCCCTGATCGAGTCTTCCTACTTCAGTTACCACTCATCTATGATACCTTCCCCTGGGACCCAGAAACAATGTCAAAGTGATGTGGAAATCTGAAACCAGACACCAAGGGCACAGCAAACACATGCATTCTGGAAAAGTCATAAAAATATCCAAAAATAATTATATCCTTAACATCCAAATGACTAAACAAATTCATTTTTAATAAAATACAACTTTGAAGAAAAAATTACAACATGGCACTTGTACAACAAATATTTGCAGATTTCCTGGGACACTCAGGGGCTAGGGGAGAACTAAGATGGGTAAAGAGGGCACATTCTCCTACTCACTGTATTCAAATTAAACCATGCCTGTCTCAAATATCACATTGGAAGGGAGGCAAGAATAAGGGACAAAGAACAGATTTACTTTGTTAGCATAGTACCTTGTCCCCATGGAAGAGTAAGTGCACACTATAAATGGCTAAGTTAATAAAATAGCCATGTATTCAGCCATTTCCCTCTAAAATCTCATTTACTATATGTACCAACTGGACAGGGTATATAAACTTACCTTTCCTTGAAACATTTACGTTTTGTTATGGTCACATTTGTTTTGTTTGATATGTGCTTTAAGTCTTGTACAAACTATAAATGCATGCATGTTCTAAGAGAAACACTTATACTAGGTCTATAGAAACAAAGGAGACCAAGATAAGCAGAGCGGGTGAAGGAAATATACAGTAGGTAGGAATCAGGGTAAAGGAAAATAGTGCCAAAGCCAGTTTAATGTAAGTGGAGTTTTCCTGTCCTGACCACCTGCTCCCAAATAACTGGCAGCCGCTTCCCAAATAACTGACTCAGAGAATTAATATAAATTATAAATGCTCAGTCAATAGCTCAGGCTTATTACTAACTCGTACATATAGTTAACCCATATTTCTTATCTGTTTTGCCATGTAGCTCATGGCTTGTTACCTCAATTTCTACACATCCTGCTTCCTTGGCGGCTGATTGGCATCTCCCTGACTCTGCCCTTCTTCTTTCCAAAGTCCTCTGTGTCTAGCTCTCCTGTCTATAATTCCTGCCTGGCTACCAGCCTGTCAGCTTTTAATTAACCAATGAGAATAATACATATTTACAGTATACAGAAGGATTATTCCACAGCATTGGTCATGGTCAGGAAAAAAGCTAAACAAAGAAGTTAAATTCAAAGATCTCTTTCTAAAGGAAAAAAGAGGGATATGATATAGAAACAATAGGATAAAAGGGTAGGTTATTGGTTCTACTTTAATCCAAAAAAACAACTATTAATCTTAAGTATTTTACATTGGTATGGTTTTGGTATACTGATACAAATTTACAAGTTACTTTTGTTATACTGTATGTATATTTCTACTCTTGTGTAAGGTATTATGTTTATACAGTTCACTTAAAAATGTAGTGTATAATTAAGAAATACAGATTAATAGTCATCTAAAATAGTCACACTTATAGTCATGTTAGACATGTTTTCAAGGCTATAAACAGATATATTTAGATAGATAGATGGTCTTCAAACACTTCAAAGACATACAGACTATGGCACTTAATATGTTTAATAACCTAAGGATTTTCATGAAAGTGAGGCACATCTGCTCCTGACAGCACCAATCTACTTCAGAGAAGATGATGGGCATCAAAGAAATTCCATATGGAGTTTGCTCTCTTTGTGGCAAAAGCTAGCCAGGTGGACAAAGAAACTGCCCTTGCCTCAATTACTGATAGCATACTATTCAAACTGAACCAGCAGGACACAAAAGAAAGTGACTACCAAACTTTGCCAAGACAAGGTAGGACAACCCTTCAAAATTCCCTGCTTCTCAGAAAAGTCTGTCAGATAGACTAGGCCTATGGGCCAAAGATAGATGCCCCAACATTACAGAAGAACTATGGGAAACTGTCCAGGAAGAAAGATGTTCCTGTTAACATTTCAGCCTTCTGGGATCTTTGATGGTGTTGAAGACTAGATAGTTATAGTTTTCCTTAGTTATGATAGAAGATAAATTAGATACAAAACTTTGAACTCACTAAGATAAGATAGATGATAGAGTATTTTCTTATTTTTTCCAAATACAAATAAACTAGATATTGTAACTGCAATTCTTACTTAATAACTGTTTTGTTATATATCATTTTACTATGTTAAGGTTAAAACCTTCCTTTTTAGGGATACTCTCGAACCTGTTGAGCTGCTGCGGGCTGTGCAGTGTGCTCCAAGTTTCCAGCTTTCACCCATGCTAGGGTGGGCTTTGGTGACGCAGCTGTCTTTGAATCATTTCTGCTCCTGTAAGTGACTCCTCCCCCATATTCCTGTAAGTAACCCCAATAAAACTCATTGGTTCAAAAAAAAAAAAAAAACTTTCTTTTTAATTGGACAAAAAGGGGGAAACGCTGTGAAATAATTCTTCTGTATACTGTAAATATGTATTAATCTCACTGGCTAATAAAAAGCTGAAAGGCCGGTAGACAGGCAAGAGGTATAGGCAGGATAGCCAGACACTGAGGACTCTGGGAAGAAGAAGGACGGAGTCAGGGAGATGCCAGTCAGCCGCCGAGGAAGCAGGATGTATAGTAAATGAAGTAACAAGCCAGGAGCTACGTGGCAAAACACAGATAAGAAACATGGATTAATTTATATGTAAGAGTTAGGTAGTAATAAGCCTGAGCTATCGACTGAGCATTTATAATTTATTTTAAGTCTCTGAGTCAGTTATTTGGGAAGCAGCTGCCAATTATTTGGGAGCAGGTGGTCGGCACAGGAAAACTCTGCCTACAGCTTAAAACTTCCATATACTTCTCTTAAATAGTCATGTTTAGGACAACTGTCTTCCACCAATAACCCTACAGAGTGACTTGTGCACACTGAGGCTTGAAAACCACTGAGATAATGTTGAATATAGAATAAAGCAACTGTAGAGCTGTGCATATTCAAACCATTCTCTTTTAAGATGCTAGCAAATTCAACCTGGGGGGCTGATGGGACAGGGATTCAAAGAGAACACCTCGCTTGGCCTGTGGAGACCCAACTGCATTACTCCTTAGCAGTACTATGTGCACACAGGTCTACACTGTGCTGTAAGCAGTGTAGCTTACATACATGGGGCTGTACATGGTGCCAGCACAGGGCTGGCTCACAGCAGGTGTGTAAGGCTCAAGTCTGGCTCACTAACTCAGAAACCACATGCTATGTTCTGAAAGCTGCAGAAAGGGCCAGTCAAGTGCTTCCTTTATTTCCAGACTGTTCTTTATTGCTGTGGCCTCCCAAAGGCCCAAGCCCCAGGCACCCCTGTAGAGTTCCACTTTATAAAGTGCTAGACACCTAAGGGCCTTGGGTAAATTAGAAAACCACATAATGTTACTCTATTGTAACATGGCTGAGACAACTAAAGATGGAAGACAATAAGCTTGGCCTCGCTGTCAGGAATGAATCAGACGCCATTGTGTTTTGGGCCAGAGGGCTGTAGGGATCTTGAGCATGGAAAGGACATTGCTCTTCTTGCTGTTCCTGTCACCTCAGCTGACCCAGGGTACACAGTCAAAAATCAATGAGTCCACATGCAAACCAGGAGGAAATGCGGCATTCCTACAATAGCCACGAGCTCAGGAGAAAGAATAGAAGACACTGAGCAAAACGAAAGAATGGGGACCGGTCCCCTGATAGAGCTCCCAGTCATCTGAGTCAGCGTGATTAACCCCATGTCAGAAGCTAACGGAAACAACGTGGTACCATCAGAAGCCCATGCTCCTTGTGACACTTGGTTTGGAGACTGCCTGCTCACTGACTGTTTTGTGGGTAATAATACCCACACCTCGTTCCTGTGGCAAAACTGTTTTCTCAACAGTTCCCTCCAGTTCCATCTCACTCAGCAAGCCACGCACAAGCCAAGCACAAGCGAGGCCTGTGAAAGGCTCAAACTGTCCTAAGGGTCTCGATGCATCAACGATGTAGTTTCCAGATTCTGTGAAGAAAGGGAACTTGGAAACCACAGGGGCACTGTCCTCATAAGCCCCTAAAGAAAGGACAAACTTTAAATATTAGCAAAGTGAATTCCAAATTACAAACACTGATAATATCATGAGCAATAAAGTATATTCTAGAACTGTGAAGCTACTCCACTACTCTGGCATCAGTATGATTTGTAGTTAGGAGCAGAACAAAGAAGAGCTGTGCAGTCATCTCAATAGATACAGAAAAGGGTCCTCAAAATACCGCACATTTATCATGAAACACACACACACAAAACTATGAACAGTAAGGAACTTTCCTCCTTAAGAAATAAGATTAAAGGCTCTTACCTTTCTTGACTTGTCTCTCTTCTTGCATGTTCTGTCTGTCTGTCTGTCTGCCTGCCTGCCTGCCTGCCTCTTATGTCCCCACTCCGAGACTGCCTTTCGCTCTTTCACTCTCCCCCTCCCACCTCTCACAATAAACCTCTTACACTAGGGGAAAAAAGATGATCAAGGGCCAGTGTGATGGCTCAGAGGATAAGACACCTGCTACCAGCCTCAATGACCTGAGTCTCATCCCTGGGACGCAAGATGGTGGAAGTGAGAACTGACTCCATAAGTTTTCCTCTGACCTACACACACACACACACACACAAACACACACACACACACACACACACACACACACACACACACACACACATTGTAGTATGCACTTACACATGAGTGTGCACACACAAAAAAACTGAAGAAATGTAAAAGCAATTTCAAATAAAATTAAATTTGAAACCATGAATAAGAAAGCAACAGCTGTTATAACACTAAATGGCAAAAATCCCTGTGTGTGCCTTTAACAAGAGACTGGGAACATGGAAAGATGTTCAGAGCCACCACTTCTATTCAGCATTACATTGGAGGGCTGAGCCAGGGCAGCCAAGTAAGAAAGAAGTAAGGCGATTGCATAATGGAATGGGAAAGTTCAAACTTATGAAGACTGGCGATACCAGTTGCTGTCAAGGGTACGGGCAACTAGAGCCCTCACGTGGCTAGGAGAAGTCTAACATGGCCCAATCGCTCTGGGAAATTGTTTTGTCCTATTGTTTTGTTTTTGTAGACAAAGCTTCCCCATATAGACCAATCTGGTCTCGAACTTGCAATCCTCCTGACTCAGCCACATTCTACAAGGTCGTATGCTCTTCCAGAAGAACCCCCTGCTCCTCTGCAGCCCCACTTAAGGCAGCATATTCTACAAACCCCAATCTAGCCCACTTCCAGCTACACTTTCTAATGACCCTGTATATACAAATCGATACATTTATGTTTCTGTTTTCTTACTAAATCTGTTTTTTTTTCCCCCTTGCTAATCTATCTTTGGTCAGTTTAATTTTGGGCCCTCAAGCACTAATCTGAGTTAAAGAAAAGGTTTTTCATTACCCAAGAGACATAAAATATGAGGCAAAATAAAATTGGGCTTATAAATGCACTTTGGTAGCCAATACAGAATATTATTTTTAGCTCTTTGCATTATTTCTTAGATCAGAACATTTTTAAGAATCTAATGTTGATTTTTAAACATGACTTTAAATTAGTTGAGGCCTGTTAACAGAATGACATTCAAATCTGATGTGGCCTCTACTCTCCCTCACACATAAGCCCTTACAACCTCTCCATCTCTCAGACCTGTCTTCCACCTCAGAGGCTAGGCCTGCAGACACAGAATAACCAGAGAGAGAGAGGAAGAGATGGCCATTGTGCCCAGTGTTCAGAGGGGTACTACAATGCACCCCGATTTCAACATCTCCTGTCAGTAGAAATCTTTGCACAGAGAGGAGTTTTACCATGATGTCTGATTATTTTGAAATTGGTGTTACGATGCAAAATAAAGAATAACAATTAAAAAATAAGACAAGAAGGGTCCATGAGAGAAATCCATGTCTGCTTCATAAAACTTAACAAAGAATGTATTATAAACAATTTGACCAAAATGGTTTATTGATAAATGCTTTCCAGTTATGAACAGGTACCCCTAGAAAACTGACATGGAGAGAAAGAGAGAGACAGAGAGAGAGAGAGAAAGAGAGAAAATCCAAGTCGTTACTGATAAATTGTTTAACAGACTGAGTGCTGAGAGACAAACTGGCTTAGAGGTTGGTCATGGCAAAGTATAAAACTTTAAATTACAAGTCAGCATTCGTTTGCCAACCCTGATTTGTTATTAAAACCACATGTTGGCACTGAGTCATTTTATGGTTCATTTGAAATAAACATGCAGAAAATTATGGGAAACAAATAGAACCCCAGAAAGTCTGTTAAAGCGAGACACTCATTCCCACACCCCCTCCATCACCAGGCTTCAGGATGCCTTCACTAAAAAGTGTGTCTGTGGTGGAAGGGCTTGTGCTGAAGAGGAAACTGCACTGTAGTGATGAGACCAGAACTGTGGCCAATGTTTATTTTTATCCTAGAAATCGGAAAACATGGATCTCAATACTTGTTCAATGAGAAAATGTATTACAACATTTTAAATATCTTCAACTGCTAATATCAATTTTACAGGGTAAGTGTCCTATTTAACAAAGCTAAAATGTATCTTAAACTAGTGAGTTAATATTAATGAAGAAGACTCCTTTCTTGAAGGATTCTTTGCTATATCCTCACTGCAAGTACAGGGTCATCTCAAAATGCCGCACCCCTTCCCACAACTACCTTCAAGGTTCACCTGTGACAACAATGCAAACACTCTAAAGCAAGTGTGCCCTGGTTTATCTGGTCTGGGTTTTTTGAGACAAGGTCACATGTAGCTCATGCAGGCCTTGAGCTATGTACCCAAGTCACCTTGGGGTGACTAAGGAAGAAGACCCTTGCTAGCTCTTCAACACTGGACCGCCAGCCTTTACAGTAAGAAATAAGTGCCTCAGCCAGAGCCCTGTTGCTTAAGTGTTTGCCTAGCATGCCCAAAGCCCTGGGTTCGAGCATCAGCAACACATCAAACTGGAGATACTGAGCCAGGAAGATCAGAAGTTCCAAGTCATCCTTTGTATACTGTAATTAGCTTGGATACAGAAGACCCTGCCTCAAAAAAGGAAGGGAGGGAGGGAGGGAGGGAGGGAGGGAGGGAGGGAG
>CABHPQ010000852.1:15610-50111 GCA_902168405.1 Peromyscus aztecus | reverse complement strand
AGGAAGGAAGGAAGGAAGGAAGGAAGGAAGGAAGGAAGGAAGGAAGGAAGGAAGGAAGGAAATGTAAAAAATAGATTTCTCTTCACTGCAAATGATCCAGCAGCACAAAATGCAAGAAGCTGTAGTTCTCCCTGCTAGTTCCAAACTCTAAACAGCAGGCCACCACTGAATAAGACAACACCAAAAATCTGGTCAGGAGCATGGAACCGACAGAATTTCACAGGGAAAACATTTTAACCAAGAGTGAACTTTTGCTGCTCTTCCCACTAGCCTGTAATCAAGCAATCCCCAGCTTGTGTTCTCTCCTCTTATTGCCCTCTGTGCCTCAGCCCCCACCTACTCCACTGGCACATGATTTAAATCAACAATACTTAAAGAGCTGCTACTGATTGCTAAGCATTTTGATCTATAAACAAGTGAAAGAGCTATAAACCTGTCTGCTGAGGGGATTCTCAGACCGCATACCCAACAAACTAGCATCACTCCAGGTGGGGGCCAGAGCTGGGAGAGTGCCTTCCAACAAGGGACAGCATCCAAATGAACCAAGATCTACAGCTTCTCGGGATGCTACAAGGACCAGTGAAGCACTGCACGGAGAGAAGGAACATGCCTCATAACCACACGCGGGCCTGGTACCAGCACGGGCGCAGGATCCTAGCCCTCATGTCTCCACGTTAGGTAGGGCCCGAGAACTTGCCTTCATTTTCAATGCCAGCTGGTGTTATGCTTTGTCCAGAGACCACATGTGCAGAATCTCTGTGACAGGCAGAGGCTCATGGCCTGCTTGGAAAATCCTAGTAAGGTTGAAGCATATGCAGGCGTTCATTTAAAGTAAGTTAGATGTGGTGCAGGTTGGTAACGGTAGGACTTGGGAAGGGAGGGAGGGAGGAGGAGGGTCGGGAGCCCCAGGACACCTCACCACAAAGAGTTTGAGATCAGCCTGGACTACATGAGATCCTGTCTTCTTTTCAATAAATACAAAAAGTGTTGTTCTTCCTTACAAAGGTTTCCATCACACTGGGTTTTTTTTTTTTTTTTTAAGTATCTTAATATCATGGCTACTGAGATAAAAGTGACCATTATTGCCACACAAATCCCTACAGCACAGCACAGAAGTGAGGACAACTGGGGTCACATCAGACTACAATGCTACACAGCAGACTATACAGCAAAGCAAACTATTAGTAAAGGAACTATGCAGACAGTTTTGGAGTCCATATATCTGACAGGAGGTTAGTATGGGAATGTCAAACCCAGAACTCTGTGTGTCAGACCACTGAGCAACAGTGCCAGTGCTGGTTTGTCAACAGTGTTGTCGCTGTTGGGAGGAGGAGGAGGAGATCTAATTTGTTGTTTTCTGTCCTCTGGAGATGCCCTGTCATTATGTAGCCTGGACTGGCTGGAAGTCTCCATCCCCCACCTGTCTCCGGAATGCTCAGATTCGCCTGGGTCACTGTGCCCAGTGCTAATTCTCCTATTTTAAAAGGGCAAAGGGCTGGAGAGATGGCTTAGAGGTTAAGAGCACTTGTTACTCTTGCAGAGAACTAGAGATTGGTTCTTGGCACTCCAATCCCACTAGTTCACAACTACCTCTAACTCCAGCTCCAGGAGACACAACACCCTTTTTTGGCCTCCACAAGCTCCCCCACATACACACATTAATAAAATGAGAATCTTTTTAAAGATTTATTTATGTTACTTTATGTGCCTGGTGCCTGCGGTGGCCAGAAGAGAGTATCAGATATCCAGGAATTGGAGTGACAGACAGTTTTGAGCCACCACGTGGGTGCTGGGGATCGAGCTCTGGTCCTCTGCAAGAGCATCAAGTGCTTTTAACTGCTGAGCCATTTCTCCAGTACCTCATCCCTCCAAAAAATAATCTATGCAAAAGGGCAAATGATCCAAAAAAAAAATTCTCTCTCAAAAGATATACAAACAGAAAACAAGCATTTAAAAAAGAAAAAGTTCAACATCATCTATGAGGGAAATGCAACTCAACACTACAATAAAACACCACCTAACCTGTGGTATGTCTGAATGTGAAATTTACCCGGAAGATGGAAAATAAGACAGATGAATCAGAGCATTCAGACACTGAAAAAAGGATAAAAGAAGGATATATGAACAGAGCATGCAAGTTCATGGGACCATTAAAAGACCAAACTTATGAATCACATGGGAGAAAAAGAAGAACTTCAGCCTCAAGGGATAAACAATATGTTCAGGAAAATCATAGTGGAAAACATCTCAAATCTAGAAAAAGAGATGAACATCCAGACTCAAGAGGCATTCAGAACAGACAGACAAGACCAGAAAAGAACCATCCCACATCATATTAAAACACTAGAGAGAACTAAGAAAATATACTGAAACTGCAAGAGAAAAGTGTCAAGTCATATATGAAGTCAAAACCCATAAGAATTACAGCATACTCCTCAACAGAAAGCCAAAACCCAGGAGAACAACAACGATGCCTTTCTAAGCACTGAAACACAGTAAGTGATGATAGAGATTATTATACCCCGTAAAACTGTCCGTCATGATTGAAGAAAAAAGACCTTTCATGATAAAAACAAGCTGAAGGTGTCATGACCTTCACTAAACCAGTTCTACAAACGATCCTTGAAGAAACCGAAGGCTTCCTGTGACGCTACATGAAAGAAGACACAATGCAGGAATAAGAACAGAAACAGAGAGACACAAAACACTACCAAAAAAAAAAAATCAACAAAATGACAGGAGGCCTATCTTCCAATAACAACTTTGACTACTAACAGGTTAACTTCCCCAATTAAAAGACACAGACTAGCAAACTGGAATATTTGTGATCTGAAAGAAATACACCTTATCATCAAAAGCAAATACAATCTCAGAGTGACAGGATGGAAAAGGCATTCCAAGCAAATGGAACCAGAAAGCAAGTGGGGATTACTATTCTGATATCCAACAAAATAAAAGTCCAAACCAAAATTAGTCAGAAAAGATAAAGACAATCACATCACACTGAAATCTTTATCATCTATCAAGAGGGCATTAGACATCTAAACATGTAAGTGCCAAACACAGGTGTTGGTCAAATCCTAATTGGTCTTATAATAAAAACCCAGAGCCAGGTATCAGGGTGAAAGCTGAAAGATCAGAGAAGCAGAGCAAGCCACAGCCACCACCCCTTACCTCACCAACTCCTCAGCCTGAAAGAGCCAGAGTTCCTGTCTCTTCCCACCTTATATTTCTTTCTCTGCCCAGCCATATCACTTCCTGTCTCAATCTTCCTAGTGCTGGGATTAAAGGTATATGATCCCAAGTGCTGGAATTAAAAGTGTGTGTCACCACTGTCTGGCTGTTTCTCTTTTAGACTGGATTAATCTCGTGTAGCCCAGTGTGGCCTTGAACTCACAGAAATACAGCTGGATCTCTGCCTTTGCCTCCCGAGTACTAGAATTAAAGGTGTGTGCCACCGCTGCCTGGCCTCTATGTTTAATCTAGTGACTTGTTCTGTCCTTTGACCTTCAGTTAAATATTGTTTGTTCAAAATATCACCACATTTCCCCTTTTCTGTCTAAAATAATAAATGAGGGTTTAAAACTGAAGGAAGAAATCAGAGAAGTTATCAGAAGACAGACAGACAGATCAGAGAGATCCTGTGTTCATGGATCAGAGAATTAGTATTTTGAAAACAGCTATTTTACCAAAAAACATTCTATTGATTAAAATCTCCATCAGAATTCGAAAATCATGCTTCATAGAAATAGAAGAAAAAAATCTTAAAATTTACATGGAAGCACAGAAGATCTTGGGTAGCCAGAGCAATCCCAAGTAAAAAGAACAATGCTGGAGGTTCCACCATCCCAGACCTCAAGTTAAACTCCAGGCACAGTAATAAAAGCAGCATGGTACTGGCATAAAACAGACACGTAAGTCAACGGAACAGAACTAAGCACCCAACAGAAACCCAGAGAGCTACAATTACCAGATTTTCACATTGAAGAAAAGACCACCTCTTCAACAAATAATAATGTTAGCAAAACTGAATGTCCACATGTAGAAGACTGAAACGAGATCCCTGACTCTCACCCTTGCAAGAAGGGTGTTCCCAAAGGGAACAAAGACATTACTATAAGATTGGGAGCTCTGAAACCGACAGAAGACAAAGTAGGGAGACATTTTCCCATCAGGATAATAAAACTGAGCCCAGTGGCTCACACCCAAGATCCTAACATTCAGAGAGTAGAGGCAGGAGGATCAGAAGGTGAAAGACATCCTTGGCTACATGGTGAATTAGAGGCAGCCTGGGCTATGAGAGAACCTATCTTGAAAAAAATAAATAAGAGTTATGGTCATAGACAGCACTTTAGAAGTAAGATCTAGTCACTATAATAACAGTGATATGACAACTGGCACTGGGACTTCAGGAAATTAAAAGGCTTCTGCACAGCCAAGGACATGAAGACACAGCCTACAGAATGGGAGAAATCTTTGTTAGCTACACAGCAGATGCAGAATTAATGTCTATACAGGGAACTCAAAAGATAAAACAGGAAACAACCCTAACCCACAAAAGGGCTAATGAAATGAGCAAACAGTTCTCAGAGGAGGAGGCCTTCACATATGAGACACACTCACCCTCACCTGCCTTGTGAGCAGTGCAGACACGAAGCCAGGCCAGCGGGGTCCACCCAGCTCCTTCCAGTTTCTTTCTCTCTGTGACTGCCATGAGGTAAGCAGCACACTCATGGTGTGTACCCTACCATGAAATTTTACCTCACCACAGGCCCCAAAGCAAACGGACCAACCAACCATGGCCCCAAACTGTGAGTCAAGATCGTTTCCTCTCTGTTCGGTTTCTCATGGCAAGCATCTTGTTACTGTAACTCAAAACTGACTGACAGAGGGGTTTCCCGACACCAGCAACAGCACAAACAGGTCACGCACCACACTTCCACTTGTGAGTGGCTGCTCTGACAGCAGGCATCCATTACAGTCTCATGAGACCACATCGCCTGCCAGCTCCACTGTCAACTGAGATTTCCCTGTGTGCTGCACAGCTATGTCAGAGAGGAGGCGACGATTAAAGCCGCACTGGAGACAGTCATGTCACCAACACGTGAAGCCACTCTACTGTAGTTGTCACTTCCTATGTCCAACCCAAGGACAGTTCCGCCAGGGCCCTTCCAGCCACCCAGAATCTCTGAGTTTCCCTGCTCAGTGAGACATCCAGCATCCAGAGGGTAAAGGCCAGGGTGCTGCTAAACATCTCCACTACATGGGAGAGTGAGCGGTCCTGAAGTCCTGCTCAAGAGACGCAGGTGTCCCTCTGTATCCTTGCTGGCCCTTCATCCCCGTGACTGGAAATGCTACTCAACAGTGCTCTCAAACTCAGAGGCAAAGTTTGCCCACACCCCAGGTTTTGTGGCTTGAGTTTTCATCATTTTTGGGTTAAGGCTTGAACTTAAACTTAAGCTGCATTTCCTTCGCCTTTTCTTCCTAGCAAGCAACATCACACAGTGCTGAAACAGACAGGGTTCCGCGCTGCATTTCATCTGTCTACTCTTAGCACATACACACCAGTTAGCGGTTAGCGTTGGATGAGCTGGTGGTGAGGGGCTAAGGGAAGGAGTACAGAGCACCGGCTCCAGCCAGGAGGGGATCAAAACAACAGGCAGGCCCTGGAGCAATTCCCTAACAACTGCCTCCTTGCAGGGATATGGGTCTACCCGCAAACCTGGAGAAGTACAGCTGGGTACACGAGGCACACTGAAGAGACCCGGGAGGAGCTGAGTGGTGAGGGCAGGAAGCTTTGGGACTGCCAGCACCATCACCATCACCATGATAAACGGGCTCACACAGCCAGCTCACTGTCCTGGGCTCTCTTCAAAACCCCTCATGTGTATGAACCCAGATCTATGTCGCTGGCACTCGGAGCCCCCCACATGTGTGAACACATAAAATTCTCAGGGCGGCATTGTTTTGTACTCATCTCAAAACGAAAAAAAAAAAAATGAGCGAAGACGGTTGAAATAACTTGCCTAAGGCCACACAGGTGTCAGGTGTTGGAGCTGAAGTGCACCCAGACAGGCGACCTCACAGCCTGTGTGTCTACCTACCACCTCCACAGTCTCACACCAGCATTTCTAGGCATTTATAAGCATTTGGCTCCATGGCTCTCAGCATCTGTACCTGTGGCTAACACGTTTTATCAACTCAAGATTAATGACAACACCTTGACAAGAAAAAGACAGAAGGCAAGCTTGGGGTCCTCTGTCAAGAAAGCAGATGTTGACTGTTGTAAAACGCTAGCCACTGCTCTTGGGAAATGCTCTTCACCCAGCATGGTTCAGTCCTTTGAATCCAAGTTTGCTTTTTCCAGTCACGGCTCCAGCCGTCCAGGGTTACAATCGAACCCTGACGAACATGCAGCTGTCACTCACTCTCCCTGGAGCTCGGGTCAAAGGTGCACTCCTGTGTCCTCCGACACAGCCGGTTCCAGCCAGAGCGGGAGGTGTAGCAGCAACTCTGGAGCACAGAAAAAGATCCACATCTACCCCAACACTGAACAAAACTCAACTTCAAAGTAACCGGTATACAAACTACCTTCACATTTCACTTCATTTAGAACAAAAGCCCATGCTGGAAGTGACACAGGGGAAATGGCCACCTTGAGCTCAAATTTCAAAATAAGTCAGTTCCCACCTTACTAGGAGCACTGCTTTCTGCTTCTTTTTTTTTTTTTTAAAATAAACTCTACTTTCCATCTTTAACATCCTGAGCAAAGAATAAATCTGCCATTTGATTCTTGAAGCTCAAAAGTAGATCCAATACTAAAGCTGTATAGGCTTTTATGTATGGATGAGAAGAATCTTGGAGTATTTCTAAATGCTATTATTCCCAAACCTGCTTAGAACCCGGAGCTGAATTGTAAAATAAAATCTACACTGTGCTAGGGAAAGCCGTCAACACCTACAGAGGTAGAGGTGCAGATCAACAAGACACTACAGGACAATGCACATGCACCAGCAATCACAGCAGCACTAGTGAGTCAGTACTAGTCCGTCTCCATGAGCACACGCAGTGGTGAGCACACGTAGTGGTGAGCACATGCAGTGGTGAGCACACGCAGTGGTATCAGACTTCCCCCTACTTTCTCTCCAGTAAATGCTACTGTTCCGGGTAGGTTTTTAATGAATCAAAATGGGAAAAGCAATCTTTTTCAGAACAAGGGAAAACTGCACAATAGTGGTATCCTCAAGGAGACAGATGGAAACACTTACTGAATTTTAGATCTTAAGAAGAATAAAAATAAGCATGAGCAACAACAAAGCCAATGCTTTCTCTAAGAAAGTCACTTCCGTCCTCCAGTGAGGCCACACCTCCTGGTCCTTCCCAAACAATTCCACCAACTGGAGAACTCATTCAAACCACCACACTGAGCATGGTTCAAGTTCCTTAGGATCATATACCAAATGTCTAAAGACAACTGGAAAATGGAAAGAAAGCAGAGTAGAGAGTCTCAGAACTCCCAACACAGTAGTCAGTTGTCTGGTTTTGTTTTTGTCTTAGGTTTTGGAGCAGGTAATGGAGGAAGTCAGCAACTCAGAACTGCCAAACCAAAAATATAAAATAAAAGTTTTTTAAAAAGGAAATACTTTTCAGATTTTAATTCTGGATGTTACTTATTGAAACCACTAAATATGATATGAAAAGATTACATAAGAATTATGCAAACAAAAAAAATTTGTTTATGACTAATTCATGATTTCCTTTAGAAAGGA
Source organism: Peromyscus aztecus (assembly GCA_902168405.1). Lineage (NCBI taxonomy): Eukaryota > Metazoa > Chordata > Mammalia > Rodentia > Cricetidae > Peromyscus > Peromyscus aztecus. Next base: position 42,342 of record CABHPQ010000852.1, on the reverse strand, counting down.
GAAAGTTCAAATCATATTACCATGTCAATTTAACAAAAACCTGGCCACTGCAAAGAGTCTCCCACACTGTGGTCAATGGCCTGCTCGCTTAATGTAATATTGGTAATGGCTGAATTCCAGTGTAACAAAGAGGAAATAAAGAAAAAAACCAGCCTGGAAGTCTACTGGAGTTCACTGTAACAGGATTTGAGCTATAATTAAATTTGATTAGTTTGGTTCAAGCCTCAAGTTCAAAAGAATTATCAGCATGAATGGATGAAAAGCCCTTTTACACGGGCATTCTGAAAATATGAAAAGGCTGCCACAGCATGCATCAAAGACTTTCGAAGCAATTGACCCTTCCCAGAGAGAAGGAGAAAGGCTAACAGCTGAAACTCAGATGCTGTGTGCAAACAGAGTAAAGTTCCAGATGGCTCCAAAGCTGGCCAGTTTATTAAATATTAAATACTATCATTTTTAACTGGAGCTGGCCCAGGGACAGCCAAGTGAGTCATCGATAAAATGTGAAAAAGTCAGATACCACCCTCTGGAAAACTGAAGCAAATAAACAGTCCCTTTTCCAAAACCTACTAGCATGAGGAAACTTCTCAAGGACTTCCACAAACAGCTATGATGACATTTAAATAATTTAATATCGATGTCCAATAAAAATTAAGCACAAACACCTCCAGTCTAAAAATCCAAACTAGTTTCTTCGAAAAAAGCAGCTCACGGAATCTGACAAACATCAGGAGACACTTCCCTCTCACTCCCTACAGGAGCCTAGGCCACCACACAATGTGTACCGCCCATCACACTGGATACTCAAAGAGAAGACTCAACACAACTCGTACACAAACATGGCCTATGGCAGCCGGCTAGGGACTGGCGGGTCACATGGGTCTTAGGCACTTCAAAAGAACTAGTTGAGCATGGCATGTATGAAAGTGTGCTGGGGACCTACGTATGCACACACAAGGCACCAGGGGCAAATACTTCCACACAGCTGTCAGATTAGCTGTATGCGTTAAAGTGTAGACATATAGCCATCATATAATGAAATAAGCGTGTGTTTACGTGTAGTTGTGTACACACACACACACACACACACACACCTGTTTTCAAGAAAATAAAGTAGACTAACAGTTTGCGTACCCTGGATTTTTCGGTAGCACTGTGCATTTTTATGTTGTGTGTTCCTTGTTACTGTGACCACAGGTCTAGGGTGGGGCAGGAAGCGGGCTGTTTGCTGAGCGTTGGGAATACTGTGCCAAATGAAGCAGGTGTGAGAGATCTCAGAGATGAAAGCAGTCCTCCCAATAACAACGTCATCCCATGATGCTTTCCTGGCATGTGCGATTCTCTTCCTCTCTGTGAGGAGCATCTGAGGGGTGAACATTCCTCCTGGTTTTTAGCACTGAGGAAAAAGTCAATCCAACAGCAACCTCACTCAAAATAGAAAGAAATCAAGTTGGCAGGCTGGCTAAATGTTTTTTTTTTCTCCCCTCAAAGTGTTTTTGGAATAAACATAATAACTCTTCATATAGTTCTTTTATCTTGAAAACTATGTTAAATCGTTTAGCTTTAAAATAATTCAAAGTAGTCTAGTATCGAGAATGGGAGAAAAAAAGAAAAACCCATGAAGAAATCAGTCATGCTGTTTATTGTCCATTAACAGCAACACGATGACAAGAGAGGGGAGGTGTGAGTGTGAGCAAAGTATGTGACACACAGACATGAAACTACCAAAATCATCCACTCTGTTGTGTGTGGATGAAGAAATATGTGCAAGATAACACAGGCATCAGGAGTTTGTCATCAATTTTACAGAAACCTTACTAGAGATGAAAAAACCACTTTATCTCACCAGTTCCTGCAATACTGTCTACCATTTCTTTACTCCACAACAGAAGAGGAACCTCTTTTTTGTTTCTGGCTTGTTTGGGATTTGTCTTGGTTGCTGCTTGTTCTGCTGTGCTGGGGACTGGATGGCCCAGAGCCCTGTGTACACTAGGTAAGCTTCTACCCCACAAGGAAATCCCTTCACTGAACCTGGGATCACACAGTCCAGCTGTCACATTTCAGCAGGCTAAGAATCACCTGGAGGGAATAAAATGCAAACTTGTGGTCCCGTCACCAAAGTTCCAGATTCAAAGGTCTGGGCAGAACCTAAGGACTTACATGTCTACCAAGCACCCAGGTAATGTTGATGCTGCCGGCCCGGGCACCACACCTGAAGAACCAGATGGGCACGTCCCCCTCTCTGGATGGTCAGCGGAACTGGCAATCAGAAAAAGACTACTGGCCCTGGAACTAACGAGGAGTTCTACAAAAAGGAACCCCACCGCAGGCAGGGAACACACTTTGGAGATTAGAGAGTCCAGGACTCAGCAAACTTCTTCTAACTGAGCCAGCTAACATGGAGTTTAGGCTCTGCAGGCTATACAGCATCCCCCACAGCACTGCACACTACATGCATGCAATGTGAAGGCAGACAGTCCAGGAGAATGGCTATGTGCCTACAGCATTATTACAAAAACAAGTTACAGTGTAGCATTGTAAAACTGACATGGCCAATGCCAGGATGATTAAACATCTCCAGAAGCCACAGACAGCAGATTTTAACTCTGCAACTGGGACTTGGCTCCCTGGTATCTGACACAGTGAAGAGTAAAGTTACGTGAACAGTAAAGCCACAAACGGAACACACTGTAAATTTTGTGTAGTTTGTAATGAACAAAAGGCTTTACTAAAGGGAGATCTCACTTCTAGAGTTAACATAAGACATGACTATGTCTATTTTTTAAAGATTTTATTTTTTTAATTATGAATTAATCATAGGAATGCAGAGGGTGTTACAGCCCTAGAGTTGGAACTACAGGAATTCCGTTCTATGCTCACAGATGTTGGTGCTGGGAACTGAATACCCGTCCTCAGCAAGAGCAGTCCACTCTCCTGAGCACTGTACTATTTCTGCAGTCAGTTATCTCTAACATCATCTGTAAAGAGAAGGATGCAGAGGACACTAACTGGGTCCCAATGACATGGCTTTGCTGCACCCCACACCAGGCCAGAGTGAGCCTACTGCTCAACCTCCTGATCAGGGTGTGGAAGACAAAGAAAGTCAGGTTCTTATCGTATCGTCTTGGTTTTAAAGGTTTCTCTCCTCATCTACTATTCACTTTCTACCCTTCCTTAAAACAATTTCCCCCAATACTAAAATCTTCTCACATAGGACCAAAAGAGGTATAAATTATGATACATGAGTAAAACACAGTGTTTGTGCACTGAAGTAACACAGTCTAGGTTTGATCTTAATTCTAGTTATCAAGTAATTCTTAAATTTAAATAAATATTTAGCAAGCAAGTTTATCTTTACAAAGAAGACATCTATAATGTAACTATATGTATATACATATATACATGTGAATAACTTTCTATGTGTTTATAAAATTAGAAACATGCACACATACAGATATCATGTGTTCACAGCTGTTATAATTAAAAGTGATATTTAAATAAGTCAATATACTTTAGTAATTAGTGAGTAAACTTCATGTAGCACCTTATAACTATGCTATACTAGCTTATTTAAAGTAAAGAAAAATAAAATCTGTTCACTTCGGTTCACAAACTCAAGCTGGCATTTCTAAAGGAGCTGCAGTTAATGTGTGCATGTCCAGTTCAGGATCCTAAGGATGAGTACCAAGTCTGAGACACAGTTTGGAACATGTTTCATGTATCCTGAACCATGCATGAAGAAACAGCTGTTATTTACAGATCAAAGCAACCCCAAGGACCCTAAAACAACTAGAGTGAAAAAGCCTAAATCTAATTTCATCCCTGTCCACACACTCCTTTGAACTAATAATTCAGAGAATTGGTCAGTATGTTGAACTAATTAGCATGCTTAACGCTTGCCAATTTTGATGGCTCCAATTCTTTATTTTAAGAAATGGAATATAAATAACAGGCTTTTTCAGACATGGTGTGAGAAAATACAGGGGCCACTTCAACTTGACAAAGTCATATATACTGAGCAATGCCTAAAAAGTCTCACCATGAGACTATTTACTATTTACTATTTTAATACCTATTTACTACTCTCTAAACGGTGAAATGGGAAATCAACTATTTGGGATGTTGTTTTATATGAGATTAATTCAGTAAGTTTTGGTGTGAGTATCCACTCATTGTTTGCAGCCCACCTCTAGCTCCATCTCAGCATGAGGAACTGCAGTAGGTGCTGCTGGGGGATGTCTTCTGTATACTGTGGTTATGTGTTGCTCCCATTGGCTAATAAATAAAGCTGCATGGGCCTATGGCAGGGCAGGATGGAGCCAGGTGGGAAAATCCAAAGAGATAGAGAAGAAAGGCAGAGTGGGGAGACACCAGCACACTGTCCAAAGTGTTATATAGATTAATAGTAATGGGTTGAGTTAAGTTATATGAGCTAGCTAGCAAGAAGCCTGAGCTATAGGCCATACAGTTTGTAATTAATATAAGCCTCTGAGTGGTTATTTTATAAGTGGATGCTGAACCGTGGGGCCAGGTGGGACCGGAGAAACTTCCAGCTACAAGGTGCCCTTCTAAAAGATTGGGGCTGTTTTTACTTGCAATGAGAGTAAGTAGAGTTTCAAAATCTTCTAAGTGAAACCCCACACTATGAGCCAAGAACAAAAGGACACACCTTTATATCCACATATTTTAGCCTCAGGGCACAATTGCTACAGTCATTCTTATTACCTCTAGAGCTCAGGAAACAAAAACAAACAAATAAACCCCCCCCAAAAAAAACCCACAGTAAGCAGGTTAGTGTGTGCTATACAATGTCACCAGAGCCAGTGAGGAATACGATTATTGGGTGGGTTTTTTTTTTTAAGATTTTATTTATTTATTATGTATACAATGTTCTGCCTGCATGTATGTCTGCAGGTCATAAGAGAGCACCAGATCTCATTACAGCAACCATGTGGTTGCTAGGAATTGAACTCAGGACCTCTGGAAGAGCAGTCAGTACTCTTAACCTCCAAGCCATCTCTCCAGCCCCTATTGGGTGGGTTTTTAAAATAATTGTTTAAATTATGATAACATAATTTCCCCCTTCACTTCCCTCTTTCCAATCCCTCCCATGTATCCTCCTTGTTCTCTCTCAAATTCATTCTTTTTTTTTTAACAGTTATTGGTGGTGGTGGTGGTGAACATGTGTGTGTGTGTGTGTGTGTGTTTGCATATGTGCAGCCATGTGTGTGTTTAATCTTTTCTCTCCAACACTGATTGTTTTACTCACATAGGATCAATGGACCTTTCCAACAAACAAACAAGCTCTACTTCCGCTTCAGTTCTGCTTGCCTCTTGAACTTAAGCCTTGAGTTAGACATGGGGTGGAAGGAGTGCCAGTTCCAAAGGGGTCTGTGCATATGATTCCAGGCAGGAACTTCGAGTGCAGCATTTAGTACCTGTAGCTGGAGAGTTTTCTCTCCAGGTACCGCCAAGCCCTGCCAGTCCTGGAGCTCACTTATAAAATAAACACACAGACTCTTATATTATTTAAACTGTTTGGCCTAATGGCTCAGGCTTCTTGTTAACTGTTTTTATATCTTAAATTAACCCATTTTTATTAATCTATAAGTTGCCACGTGGCTCGTGGCTTATAGGTACCTTACATCTCGCTTGTCATGGTGGCTGGCCGGCCTCTCTCTCTGCCTTCCTGTTCCCTCAATTTTCCTCTCTGTTAGTCCCACCTATACTTCCTGTCTGGATACTGGCCAATCAGTGTTTTATTTATTAACCAATCAGAGCAACACATCTGCCATACATCCCACAGCAAGTACCACTTGAAAAAAACATTCTAGTTACAAAAGATTCTGAAGGCAATTAAGTACATGCTTATTAGGATGCTTCCCAATATCGACCTGTCCATCTCACTCTTCTTCCTCCTACTAGGAACTCCTGTAAAAGCATTAGTCCAAATTCAACTCATTTGGAGAGAAGGCTACTCCGGGGCCAGTAACTGCTTATTCCTATACTTGTCAGCACTTTACATGTTCACCTACCAAGGAACTAACTCTGTGTCCCACTCTATAAACAAATCCAAGTGAACTAATATTATGCAGCAACCACGGCACTGATATTAACTGTTCTTGCAACACGGTCAGTGCCTCAGCTGTAAGATATAAAGAGAACAGCTACAGTCTAGCTCTTGCATGTAAAGCCTCCCAATAATTCCAGTCTGCAACCTGCTCCTTCCAATAGGTCAATGTCAAGATCTTGACAAGTTTTACTACACTGTGACCTAACAAGAACATGAAAACACTAGTGGCTCAATCTCTACAAGGAAATACTATTTTGTGAATCAAAACTAGAAAAAGAACTGTCCTGGCTCACTGATGTACACACCTTAACAGGACAGCAATTCAAGAAAAAGCAGGCATTCTCATGAATAAAAACGCATGAAATATAGTAAGGTTTTTGAACGGCTTTAGTCAGCCTTTCTATCCACTAAAAAAGATCAGGGAGGGAGGATCCAGAAGTCATAATATTTGAAGGGTTGTTTGTTTGTTTGTTTGTTTTTAATCAGCAGCCTACTCTACCAGTTAAAAAAGGAAAATTCCCTAGACAATCAAAGCAGCATCTTTCAAGACAGATGTTGAGAGATGGGCAAACAAATTCCTGAGCATGACAAGAAACCAAAGACACTGCCTGGTACAGGGTGAAGAACAAGCCCACACCTGTTCACACACAGAAGCACAAACATCACCAAGTGGGGTGCAGGAGCATTTCCCTAGAACAGTGGGAGCATTTCAGCAAATCATGTTACAACTGCATACCCATGTACGAAAAACAAACAAAAACTTACACCTAAACCTCATCCCCTAAATAAAAATCACTCCCAAATAGAAAAAACAAACCATGAGACTTTTAGAAGAAAATGCAAACTGAATTTTGCAAACAATGGAATACCACTCAGCAATAAAGAACAGCTGACAGACACAGGGAAGACTTGAAAGCGTTCTGCCTGCCCAGGACAGGACTTTCTAGACCTCCTGTGTAATATACCAGAAGCAGTCTTAGAAACAGGTAAATGCACTAACATGCAACCTTGGTGGCCCAAGTTCAGATCCCCAGAACCCATGTAAAACAGACACCGTGGCAAGGTGGGAAGCAGAAACAGGAGATTCTCTGTAAAGCTGGGAGCCTGGAGTGCACAGCACAGCTACAAACAAATGTGTCTACAAGGTGGAAGGCTAGGACTAGCCCCAGGTTATCCCAGGAGACCCATCTCAGACAACAGGAAAGCAAGGACAAAGAGTCGAGGTTATCCTCTGACCTCCACACAGGAGCGGCAGCAAGCACTTCTCTCACACAGACATTTGAAAACACAGAAACCAGGAAACTAGGAAGGGACTGTAGGAGGGTAGATCTTAAGGACAGGGAGAGAGGAAAACATAAATGATGTGGAGAGGGAAAGGGGGATACGTGATGAGAAGTTTAAATAGGGAGGGGGAGGGGAAGGAGGGGTAACTAAGAATAAGGATGTTTGAAAAAGCTCCTCTCTCCCTCTCTCTCTCCCCCGTGATTGTGTGTGTGTGTGTGTGTGTGTGTGTGTATCTGTGTGGAGAGAGAGAAATTAAGTGAAGTTACACTACACAGTGGATAATGCTCCTTATCAAATAAAAGGCCTGGTGTCAGGTGTGGGGTCTCCCTCCTCAACCTGTTCATCAGGGCCTCTGAGACCCCCAAACAATACAGGCTGTTGTCACAGCTCTGGAATGAAGGTGAGGGAATGGGAGCGGATCCAGAAAGTCAGGGGAAAGAGCAGAGGGCATATATGATCCACATACATTGGATGCAAATCTAAAGTTCTCAAAACACTAATCTCTTTTAATTAAGAATTTTGGTTTTAAAAATATTAATCAGTTTTGAGATGATAGATGATATGATGGTATTTAAATGGCACTCTTTAATTATAGTATTGGAGAATAGATCCATGGTGGCTGGTAATCAAAAGCAGGAGATAGCTATGACTACAGAGACGGGACAGATGTTTCAGGGGCTGACAGAGGTGTCCTCTATGCATATGTCAGACCCACGGCACTATATATCAGGAAGAAACCCACCTACAGGTCAATTCTCAATTCTCAGTTACTGTGACCTGAGCTGTTCTCCCACCACCTTCCAGGGCTGGGGATGGAACCAGGGCCTTTATGGTGCTGGACAGGTCCTCTGCCACTGAGCTACACTGCCAGCACCTACACATTGTTGTCTGTGACACATATATGAAAATGGAAGGAATAAATGACTTACTTAACTCTCTTTTCTGCTCCAAATAAGAGCTTAGATGCAGTGATGCACCCACCACCCAGATATTAGCTTCTAATACACTTTCCACCAACACTGACCAAGGCCCAGTAAGGAGAGGGGGTTCTCAGGCACAAAAGAGACTAAGGAGGCCTGGAAAGGCTCCCACTGGCCAAACTTAGGGAGTTACACACGGAACAATGTAAATACATCATGATTATTGAACAAGGATCCCTGGCTGTGTGATGAGGAGTACATACCCGTGGCTACACTAAGACTCACTAAACTGTCACTTTAAACAAGTGGATTTGATGGTATGTGAATTATATCTCAAGAAAGCTGTTACCTAAAAAGAAAAAAAAAAAAAACATGAGTCCACAGTCAATAAAGATTAAAAAAAAAAAAAAATCTGAGGGCAAAAGAGGAAAACTCTTCTTTAAAAATGAATGCCAATTATTAAAACCAGAGGAAAAAGACAGTATTAGGAAAATCATCATTTTGCAATACCAATGTAATAAATGTTTCAAGCAAGAACATTTACAGATGGTAAAACTATTAGGTGAAAGATGACTGGGGAACAAGAGAGTCACAGAGCCTCAAAATGTCACCCATGGACTGCTTCACAACAAGGAACTGAATCATCCTTGTATAAAAATCAGAGAACACCTACCCAGGCAATCAACGGGGCATTGCCTGCCGCCGGCCATAACCAACATTTATGTAGTGCCTGTGTAAAAACAGTCTAACCAAAGTAACCCAGATCTAATCACAGGAAATCTGACAATCTCCATGTGTGGTTCCATAGTCAAAATGTCAAAGGTGTGAGGGAAATGAACAGCCATGTGCAGGGTGCGGCTTCCACCTTCAGAGGACACACTATGGCCTTCACAGGTGAGACACCCTGTGTGCACTATGCTTTTTAGACTCAGACGTCCACAGGGACGGTGACAACAGAGAAACTACACACCTGTAACTGTAGCAGGACCTGTCCATCCGTCAGTCGGTATGAGGCACACCCCCCTCACCAGAGAAGGAAATGGCAGATCGGAGGGGAGGGAGGGGAGGAGGAAGGACACAGATATAAAGCAATTAAATCCATTTATCTGGAAGGCTAGGATGTATCCCTGCTGGGGAGGAGCACAGAGCAAACCACACCCCGTCTTCCACCCCCAAACTTCCACAGTCTGATGTCTAAACACAGTATCCAAAAGTACAGGCCTAATCCAAACACCTCTGCAAAAGCAGTTCCAAGGCTACCTGTAGAAAGTGAGGAAGGAAACAGGGTGGGCAGGGCTGCCCATCATGCCTTCTCTTAACTCCTTACACTTAATTCTTTGACAAAACAGTAAGAGTTTAAGAATTAAGTTTTAAATTTAACTTGCCATTTTTAGATTATTTCAAATTCTTTCACACAATGCCTAAACCTGGGCCTTTTGTAGCATTTAATAATAAAATCATTACTTTACTTTTTGTGCATGAGTCTCTTGCCTGCCATATATGTTCATGCACCATATGCATAGCTGGTACCCACAGAGGTCAGAAGAGGGGCTGGGGCCCTAGAACTGGAGTTACCACGTGGGGTGCTAGGAATCGAACCTGGGTCCTCTGGAAGAGCAGCCAGTGCTCTTAACCACCGAATCCTCTCTCCAGCCCCCATTTTTTCTTTTTGTTTTTGAAATAATTTATAGATTTCTACAAAGTCACTATATGGTAGAGAGTCCACACATATTCTGCTGCTGATTCTAGAATAGTCCTTGAAACCAATGTCCACGGGGCTGGAAAGGTAGCCCAGGCGCAGAGCAGGCAGTGGGCAGAGCCGCGGGCTTGCTCCTAGCACATGGAAAACCAACAGCAACCACAGCACAGAACTAACCCAGCGGCGCTGCACACCGAGGCCAGTACCGCACAGAACTAACCCAGCGCACAGCACACCGAGGCCAGTACCGCAAACCCTACGAGCTAGACTGTCCCTCTCACCTGAATGCCAAGTACTTAAGTACCCTTAGACACCTGCTTCCTGCCCCGGGCCCAAAGCCACCTCCACCAGACTCTTGAGTCTCCTCTGAGCTCCTATCTCAGGCAGGCTTTCATCATGACTTTTTATCATCTGACAAGTTCGCACATCTCTCCACTGGGCCTGTATGAAGTTGCCTCATGAGCATACTGAAAAACTTGTTATATTTTTGTTTTGTTTGGGTTGGGAGGCTGAGACAAGGGGATTGAGTTTGAGGTCAGCATGCTCTAGATAAGGAAGTACTGCCTTCATTTGTTTTTGCTTTGGATTTTTGACTCTTCTTTTTTTTTTTTTTTTTTTAAGAGTTCCATGTATCCAACTCAACTCTAAAGAAAGGCAAAGATGACCTTGAACTCCTGATCCTCCTGTCTCTGCCTCCAGTTTGGTCATTACAGGCATGTACTACTACATCCATTTTTATGCCACGCTGGGGAACAAACACAGGCTCCAACTATGCTAAGCAAGCACTCTACTAGCTGACACTGTCTTTAAATTAAAAAAATAAATTAATTAATTAAGTTTTGGGCATGTATGTACCAAAGCTAAAAACAAATTATGCTTTCAAGTACTTTGGATCAGGATCATAAAAAAATGTTATCATGCTCCAATCTGACCCACTTTTATTGATGACAGCAACACCACCAAGCTTCCAGGTTCTTCCCGCCTGTTCAGAGTTCTGACCTCAACTTTTAAAACACAGGCCTTGGGCGCCCTCTAGTGTCTCACTGTATAACACAGGCTTCACGTCAACTTAAGTAACCAAATGCAGCATTTTCAGAGAGAAGAAATAAACTTTTCTTATTGGTTTCTTCTTTTCCACCATTACACCTCAATGCCTGAGCATCAACTTTCCCACCTACTACTCATGCTGAAGCCCAGAAAAGGGAAGAGGATAGATGTCCAGGAAGTCAAAACAGTTTTAAACAGGTTTAATGAAGATTATAGGAAAGAAGATAAAATCACCATTGATGCCTAATTTTTACCCTTTAGAATTCTTTAAAATTCAGAAATTGTGCTCAAAGGGCTAGAGAGATAGATGGCTCCTAGGTCTCTAGCACTTGGGTAAAAAAAAAAAAATTTTAAAGAATTCTAAAGGGTATAAAAAAAAAAAAATCAAGGCATAGCCACATGCCTGCCTATAAGCCCAGAGCCATGGAGGGCAGAGACAGTAGAATCAGCAGAGCTTGCTGGCTGCCAGCGCAGCTCTAGGTTGACTGAAAGATCCTGCCTCAAGGGGATAAGCCAGATAGTGGTAGAACGCTCAGTGTCCTCTTCTGACCTCCATGCACAGGCATGAGCATGTGCACCTGCACCTGCATGCCCATGCACACAAACACACACCCCTCCACACACCCACATACACACAGACGCACACACAGGACACTGTGCTGTTTTCCACTTCCATTCTCAATCCAAGCTTTACACATCTGTAGTCATTTTCCTGGGATTTACTGAAAGGGAGTGATCAGTGGGCTTATCTGTGAGGTGTGAGCAATGGCATCCTGTGACCAGGAATGCACACTCTGGGGCTTTACACACTTGACCTCAAATTCCAGTCCACCACTTCCTAGCTCTGTTGAATCTTTCAAGCTTCAGCTCACTGATCTGGAAAAAAAGCTAATGTTTTATAGTTTAAATTTTTAAAAATATATTAAGTATGCTGCCATTATTCATTTCAAACTATAACTTTTCATTATATGACCCCATGATAGTCTGCGCCAGACTACCAAATCTCACTGATACAACTCTTCAAGTTCCTTCAAATAACCTTCAACCTAGAATTGCTCATAAAAGTTCTGTATTTTAACTTCAAGTTTAATTTTCTTAATACATAAATGTAGTTTCTCTCTTAATCCTTCTAGTAAGATGGAATTTGTACAGACAGTAAGATTATACCAGTAATAGGACTCAAGATTTTTCAAGCTCTGGTCTTCAGTGGCCACACTTGGCAAACATCTGATGAAGGATTTTCTTTGCAAAACAATAGGTTGCTTACTATTTTTATATAATTTCAGAAAATAGTTGTTCACGGATGTGTGTGTGTGTGTGTGTGTGTGTGTGTGTGTGTGTGTGTCTCCCCATCCTCTCCACAGGAGCAACCTTAACTAGAAATTAAGATAAGGTTATTTGTAGAAAACACAAGACCACCAGAAAGTATATTAAGACAAATCAGAGAAAAACTGGTTGCACTGGATAAGTAGAAGAGCTGGCTGGTGGAAACTACAATGTGCCAGAGAAGTATGTGAGGACTCCTTAATTCTTTTTTATCACATTTTATTTATTGTGTCTGTGTGTCTGTGTGTGCATCAGAGTACCACGGCGCAAGTGTGGATGTTGTCAGAGGACACCTTATGGGAGCCAATTCTCCTTCCACCATGGGGGTCCAGGAATCAAAACTCAGGGTGCCAGGCCTTTATCAGCTGGGCCATCTGGCAAGCCAAGGCATTTCTGAAACTTTACAGTGAGAACAGAATTGTCCAAGGACTCAGAAAAGTAAACAGCAGCTGGCTTCTGTAAACAGAACCTAACAATGCATCCAGTAAAGGACTAAAGTTATTTTTTCTACATTCAGTTAATTTTACTAAATTGTTCTGCGTAAAAATGTTTATTGAAGAGATTGTGAAAACTGTAGGCTAAACTCCAAGCTGGAGCACAGTGACGTCAAGATCTTACATTAAAGGATTAACTGAATGAATTACCCGTCATTCTTCACAGGTCTCTCCAGTAGTTAAAATAATGCAAATGCAATTAAGTGACTCATCCTATAAATCTCTGTAATTAAAGGGGAAATTTCATTTTCATTTGTTTAATATTCCCATTAATAAGAATGTCTTAGTACACGTTTACTGAATGAGAAGGCAATGGACAAATTCCAAAGACAAACAGGGATTTTCTTTTCTTTTCCCATGAAGCCAACATTATGGAATTTAAACAGATGTTCTACTTAGTCATAGTTAATAAAATGAATTCTAGAGGATTAGAATTGGGCTCAGTGTGTTTGCACTCGATTATAACTGAAAGACAACTTCGCATTAAAACTTTGCAAAGGCTGCTGGTCATTCTGCATTTGACTATCACTGAGATGTAGATCGGTGTATACCTACAGCACTCCTCCTCCAACAAAGCCAGACTTACAAAAATAATTTTTCCAAGGGTTAAGAAAATTGAAATCTTGGAAAAGTATGTCCAACTTGGAATTTCACTGCCTAGCAAGTGCGCAGATCCTAACAAGCAGCGTATCATCAGAAGAGCCACTGCTTGACTGTTTCCAGCCCCAATTAGAGCTGCCTCGCCCTTCAGAGAGGAACGTGGTGTCTGGTAGCATGGGAACAAAACAGAGCGGAGCTTACCGGAATGAGGAAACCAACACAATTATTGAGAGCCCACTGTGTAGACTCTGTATGCTAGAGAACCAGTATGTGAAGGAGAGAAAAGAACAGTTTTGAGAGACACTCAGACTATCTGAAAAAAAGGGAAAAACAAAACAAAACAAAACAAAAAACGCACACTGGAAACAGGATAGAGAAACCGAAGGTGAAGCAACGAGGCAAACCAAAGAAACACTGTCAAAGACACATGCTGGGACACACAGCTAGAAAACCTCTCTGATCAGACAGTGAAGAGCACAACCAAGAATGTGGGAAGCAGTGGACGGACCTAATGGCCGCAAGTGGTAAAGTTCTAGGCAGCTGCTTCACGGCATTCTTCAAAAGAGGACATGGAAAGGCAGGACCCATTCAGAAAGGCCCTCAGGCTGAAGATGCACCTGGGGGGGGGGGGGGGGGCAGACAGTGTGCTTGCCTACCAAGCCCTCAGAACAATCCTAGCAAAGCAAAAGGCTTTCTTTAAATGGATCATTGTGCTGGGTAATATTTTGGCAACAATGATACAAGCTAGAGTCACCTGAGAAGAGGGACCTCAACTGAGAAAATGCCTCCACCAGATGGGCCACAGTCAAACCCGTGGGGCACTTTCCTGATTAATAATTACTGATGTGGGAGGGCCTAGCTCACTGTGAATGGTGCCACCCCTTGGCAGGTGGTCCCAGGTTATATAAGAAAGCAGGCTGAGCAAGCCGTGGGGAGCATGCCCACCAATAAAATTCCTTCATGGGTTCTGCTTCTGTTCTTGCTTGAATGACTTCCCTCAATGATGAACTGACATGGAGGATAAACCCTTTCCTCCCCAAGTTGCTCTTGGTCAGAATGTTTTTATCATAGCAATAGAAAGCAAACCAAGACAGTCCTCTTATTTGAAACAAGCAAATTAGCCTTTTCTAGTAAATTAGCAACAAAACACAAGCTTTCCTGACCTGCTCATATTAATGATTTTGAAAGGTCAACCATTAGAGTAACCATGCCCCACACTATATTTATAATGATAAAAGTCCTGTCTCCCAGACATCTGGATGAAGCATCTGGACGCTTGGCTGAGCAGCTGCATCAGCAATAGCAGTCCTGGGCCCCTCTTTCTGACGCCTGCTATCATGAACCACAGGTACACATTCAAATGCAAACAGAACCAAGGGGCTTCCGGAGACAAGAACTTAACTTCAAGTCAGTGTTAGTCTGGGTGTCCTGGTCGGCTGTCCTACTGTGTGACATCTTACCTAGCTACCTAAGAGCTCAGTAAGATAGAGTATGCGAAGTTCCTAGCAAAGTGGGGAAAACCGGGGATCAGAAACGGTACTTGCCAACTGCACACAGTTGGGGGCAGAGTTGTATCCTACAGGTAGGTAGGTGGGTGTCTTTTTACTATTAAGGGCTTTTTTCTGGCTTTGGTTTTTTTTTTGAAGACAAGATCTTGCTATATCCCTCATACAGGCCTTGAACTAGTCATTTCCCCGGCCTCCAACTTTAAAGACTCTTGATGACCAAGAATACAAACTTAGTTCATGTTTCTTGAGTTCCAATTGGGTAAGAAGCATGACAAAAGAGATTTACATACATCCCCTGGGTTAATTCTCCAAAGAATGGTGGATAATTCAAATAACCCAATAAACAAGAGTTCTAACACACATATTAATACATTCAGTCTTTTTTTTTTTTTTTTTTTTGGTTTTTCGAGACAGGGTTTCTCTGTGTAGCTTTGCGCCTTTCCTGGAACTCACTCTGTGGCCCAGGCCGGCCTCGAACTCACAGAGATCCACCTGGCTCTGCCTCCCGAGTGCTGGAATTAAAGGCGTGAGCCACCACCGCCTGGCTACATTCAGTCTTACTTAAAATTAAAACTACAAAGACATCATTTTCAGCTCGTAGACTGCTAGCACCACCAGTAAGCCAGAGGACAAAGGAGCTTCTGAATTCTCAGCAAAAATACAGACTGGAATTTCCACAAACTTAACTTTCTATCATCTGTCAAAATTACACATTTATTTGTTTAGCCAAATCATTATATGTCTTGGCATGTAATCTACCAAGAACCCAACCCATGTGGTACAAGATGGTACACAAATGGTATTACACATTGGGGTGCATCTGTAATGGCCACCAGTGGGGAACTGGCTAAGTAAACAAAGGCTCATTTGTATAATCAAGCACCATACAATCATAAAGAATCAAATGATCCAAAAATATATTTGGTTAGCAAACATCATCACCATGAAACAGAGCCCGAAGGATCAAATGAATGGCCCTAGTAGGCACTCAAGAGACTCTAACAACATGAAGAGTTTGGGGGAGACCCCAAGAGAGAGCAGACGACAGAATCAGAAAAGAAATTTTAAGGACAACCCACAGACATCCCTAAAGGGGAACGCTTATTGCCTGACAGGGAGAATGAGAGTGACTAGTCTGCAAAGCGAGGGTGGACATCTCCCCTGGAGTGAGCTACTTACTCAATGACTTCTGCATCTCAATTGGGGGCCTCAAATTTACAGAATAGGCTGGACAATCCATTCGGCCTGCATGTAAGTCGGGGGCGGGGTGTCTTTATTTACCTCCAAACTACTGAGTGGCTGCACTGTCACCCACTGTTAAGATGGCAACATCTACGACCCAGATGGCACCAACAGCGCCATCCCTTCAGGTCTGAGCAGCAAAAGCACAAACTGCAAACTCCTGCTCTAGGACATAAAGTCAGGCTCTTTCTGGGCATCTCCCGTGTCTTCCCCTCCAGCCTTCCAGCAAACATGCAGCTGAGGTAAGAGGTTCATTTTCCTCCTTGCAAGTACCCCACCTTATTGGTGCTCTCTGAAAGCATCCTTCCTTAGCTTGAGGGTCATCTGGGAAACCTAGGAAATCCTGGATTCTACTGAGACATGCACCACACACTCACACTCCTTCCCTGTCTTTGTTCAGGCTAGTACAGCTACTTATCTCTTTGACTACTTCTAACTGCAAGCCCCCAAGAATCATGACTCATTTTGTGTCTATGTGTACATGCGTGTACCCTCACATACACATGTATGTAAGTATGTATGCATGTATGTGTGAGCATGTGGAGGTCAGAGGTCAACATAGGTGTCTTCCTCAATCACTTTCCCACTCATTTTTAGAACACAGTCTCTCTCCAAACCTGGAACTCATCAGTTCTGCTAGGCTGGGTGACGGGTGACTGCCAGGGATCTGGCTACCTTGGCTTCTCCAATCCTGGGATAATAGGCAAATGCCAATACAGCCCTCTTTTGATGTGGGTTCTGGGGGATTCAAACTCAGGTCCTCACTCTAGTGTGGCAGGTACTTTACCAGCCGACCCACCTCCCTAGCCCTAAGGCTTACTTTTATTAGCGTGACAAATGCTGAGCGCACCCAGGTGCATCCCACAAGCCCTTAAATGCATGGTAAGGAAGACTCCCCTCAGCTTCCCCATCAGGGCAGAGCTGTTCTGCATAACCCTAAGTAGAATTTGTAGATAAAGGCATCAGCTGAACTCAACTCACTCCAAGTTCTTTTGAAACAGATTCTTTTCTCTGCTTTCTTTCCCTACCCAAGTCCTTCTAATTCACATTCAACAGCATAAGGCTAATTTGCACAGAACTTTCAGGTCAATGAACCTGAAATCATCTTGACTACACCCACAAATAAGACTGTGCTGCCCACTTCCATCTTACTGCAATAACCCCAACGCACCAAGATGCTCAGCCATATCTAATTTGGTCAAGTCCATGAGAAAGATGAACACAGAAAAGGGAGGTAAATGGTCTTGTTCAGACTCAGTGCAAAACTCACAGAAACCGGACTAGTTCAGGAGAACAATGGCTAAGTACACAACCTCTACAAACACCAAACCCAGCACAATGTGTGAGTGTTCACAGAGCCCAGAAAACACACATCTTGCTTCTAATTCATGGAGCCAAACTTCAATCCCCTCCCAAAGGCTACTGCTAGTGAGAGAAAACTATTTGAAAGAAAAAATTGCACACTGAACAAATCGTATCCATTTCCTGGTGGTTCTCACTAAAGCTTCTGTGTATTTCTTATTGAAACAATCAAAGGGGCTCTAGACAAAAAGATGTGATATTACCGTCAGGATAATGCAGGGCTTGAGACTGCTCATAATGCAGCACTGTTGTTTAAAGCCGGCACATCACTTCTCATTTGTCTCACTTGGAGAAGAAGCTGCATTTCATTCGGTGGTAATTCCCTCCATCCCAGCTGAGACGGTGCACAGAGCAACACCTCAACTGAAATCAGCTCTGAAGGCTCCTTTATGAGCACGCAGAATGCACGAGACCCCAATTAAATTGCCTACAAAGCTCTGCCATTTTGAGTAAACCAAGTCATCTCAGTAAGGTCATACAACTCACAAGGATTGCAGCCAAAAAATTAATTACTAGCACGACATATGTCAAAACAAATGTTTGAAAGGACGGAACAACAGTTGTGAGCATGCGTCTTATCTCTTTGTATGCAAAACTAGCACTCTCTAGGAATGGAAATATATTCATTTATTCAGCCCTTTTCAGAAAAATAAAAAATGTTGATTACTCTCTCCTCCACTTTTTCCTGCATCCAGGTGTAAGATGAGCAAATACCACAGGTAGAGTGAGTCAGAAAGAAAGGGCAAAAGGAGGCTCACGCAGGTGGCATTTCTGACAGACAATAGCAACGAATGGAGAACATTTGGTTAAAAAAAAAAAAAAAAAGCTGTCCGGCTCCACAGTAAGGCAGCCCTTCAGGCGTTACCTCCCGAAAGCCAAAGCTCCAGGCCACACCACACACTGTCTGTGTGCCCTCGGGAGGCCAGCAAGCCACGGGGAGTGCCAACAAGAGCTTTCAAAGAATTTTAATACTCTACTAACTCCCAGATTATTTACCTGAGAAGTACTTTTACAAGTTAAAATGTTTTAGTCTCCAAGAAGAGGAGGAAACATCATCAAGTTCTTCCTTCTGTCATGGAAAACTGTGTCCTGGACCAAAACCACTTCTCACATCTCACTATGTAAAACTCCAAAGTCTCCCCTCTGGAAGGCAAAGGTTAAAAGCATGCTGTCACCAGTACAGCATGTTAGTTAGAAGGCCAAGAGGAAAGCGCCAGGTTTCTCTCCACAGAGTCCCCAGTCCACTGCCTTTCACATCGGGGGAACCAAAAGCTTCCTCCCTGTGGTGGCTTCTTGCTGTGTTCTTCCTTTCTATTCCAGCTACCAGACACTTAGTCACCTACAGTAAAAACGACACCAGCCCTCCTGGCGACCCATCGCAAGCATTCTTCTAAATGGAAGAACCAAGGTGCAACTAAACAGTCTCTGAGTGACGGCATTCTCCTTTGGATTTCTTTTTTTTATAGTAACCAATCATGTTTATTTAAAGTATTCTTAACATCAGAAACCTTTAATGGGAATTAAAAAAAGAATCAGTAAATAACCAGTTCACTTTTCCTATTCTAGCCACATAAGCCAGCTGCACCACAGAGCTCAGCTGGAGGTTGTAAGGAAACTATTCTAAAAGCTTCATGGGTCCCGAGAACTACAGAAAACTGACAAGATAAAGTAAATACAGTGTGGCTCTGTCATTCATACCAGATAACCCCAAATAAATACCTTAAGAAAGAAATGAAAATCTATTAAGACAGTTCTCCAACTCTACTTCTGCTTCTTAAGAAACATAGGGTCACCAATCAAAGGCCACCCTGCTTCGGGACTTGAGGAGTAGTAATTGGGTTACCTTGTAGATGAATTTCTAAATGATCTTATTAAATAAAAAACATGGAGCCAGAAATTGGGGTTAAAGCCTGAGAGAGATCAGAGGAATAGGAACAGCCACAACTAACCTTACCTCACCAACTCACAGCTTCCAAATGCGAGTGACTTCCTATCTACCCACGCCTATATGCCTTGCTGTTCTGCCATCTGATTTGCTCTCTGTCCAGCTACATCACTTCCTCTTCCTGCCCAGCTCTGTCACTTCCTGTCTGTCTGTACAGACCTCCATGGTTAACTAGTGTTGGAAGTTAAGGCATGTGCTACCACACCTGGCTGTTTCCAGTGTGGCCTTGAACTCACAGAGACCCAGACAAATCTCTGCCTGCCAAGTGATAGGATTAAAGGCATGTGCTAACATTGCATGACTTTTGTGTTTACTTATAATGGCTCGGTTTTTCCTCTGATCTCTAGGCAAGCTTTATTTATTATTTCAGCACAAACAAAATATCCACATTACCTCTCTCAACACTGTGCTTCTATAGCCTCGGTACAGTCCTTGGATGCCCTGAAACAAACAAGAGCCAAGCAATCAGAAAGTTGGAACAACAAAGATTTGTGAGGAACATTCTAGAGACTCGCCTGCTCTAAAATTTGAGTTCTAAGACATTGCTTGGCCACAGTTTTCTAAAGTTAAACATTCTAAACCAGCTTAAGGCACACAAGCTTGGGGTTAGCTCCCTTAAAGCTGACATCTCTAATAAAGAAACAAGATACATGGTATTAAGTAACAGCATTTTATCTTTTGAAAACATTTACATTGTATACATTTCCAAAAGCCAGTCCATCATTCTTTAATGTAAGAAAAGGACTTATTTCAGAACTTGGTCAATAATCTCTCAATCAAGTTTATATTAAAGATAAGCCTAGTGTTATATGCTTAAGCACACACATAGTCCAATGAGCAGCCCATAGGACTGACCTCATTCCTGCAGTTGGTAACAGCCTAGAAAGATGAGGGATGTGGTGGCATAGACCTGTCATCCCAGCACTCAGGAGGATGAGGACGGAGACTGAATACCAGCCAGGACCACATAGGAAGTCCTCACCTCCAAAACAAATAACTTTTTCTTTAAACCTAAACTAAGATTGGCTCACATTATTTAAGGGAAAAGAAAAAAAAAAAAAAAAAGACACTACATGATGGCAGAAGCCACAGTCACTCAGGAGCCCAGGCAGCAAGAATGAATAACCCCAGAAGTTCAAGGCCAACCTGAGGCAACACAGCAAGACTTTGACTCATATATCAAAGAAAAACAGAACAGAGGCTTCCACTAAACTGATAAAAGAAATCAGCAGCATTCCTAGTAGCCATGTGTCTAAAAGGGCAGATTCGACCACAGCCAACACTGATCAGAAAGAGAAAGAACATTTTCTTACTTGTTTATGTTTGCTTGTTTGTTTGTTTAAGGGTCTCACTATGTAGCCCTGGTTAGCCTAGAACTCACTGTGTAAACCACGCTGGCTTCAAAACTTAAAAAGCCCACCTGCCTCTGCCTCCAGAGTTCTGGGATTAAAGGCCTGTGCCCCCATGCCGCGGGACAAATGACCATTTCATATAACATTATGATGCTGGTAATAATTACCAGCCCACTATTATATTTTCATATTAAATACTGCTTCTTTCCCATGGGCCCTCAAATTCTGTAGCAATGTTCTAAAGGAGTATCTTAGTTCCTTCTCACAATGAGTTTGTCTGATTCTGATGCCCAGGACAGATCACATTCAGGGGATATGCTATAGTGCTATTCCATACGTGATTGCTTCAAAATTCGGAAAAAAAAAAAAAAAAAGGGAAAATAAAAGTTCACAAATAAAGAAAAGGATAGTCCCAGCAAACAAGTTACTGTAGTTAGACATTAACGCCGTCCTACTTTCCCGAGGTTCCCTCCCCCCCAATGAGCCCAGTGTTCTCACTAAAATCTCCCTCAACAGAGAAGGAGGGGTCGAAAAGCAGCCTTACCTCTTCCTTTAAGATAGTAGAAAAAATCTGCAAGGTTTTTGAAGAAGCAGACACCTGTGCCCTCTGCTTAACCACTTCAGAAGGCACTCGAATCAAGCAGGCAACCTAAAATATACACATTTAATTATATCTGAAAAGGAAGTTGCTGTTGCAAAAACTGACATCTTTTCATAAGCAAAACTAATAACGCAAATAATCTTAAGGTTTAATATGAGGTGTCAAAGTCTTTTATTAACCTAAAATTCTTGAACCTTTGAGGACACACAGTGTCATCAGTGCCAAAACTCTCCTCTGAATGAGATCTACTCACCTCTGGACACCACATTCCACACATGTACACACCATTCAGTGGTAGGAAGAAAATTCTCATGAATCCCTCACTCACACAATAATCAACTTTTCAACCCTGTTTCACCAAGGAATCTACCAGAACAACCTTTGCTTGACCAGAAGTAACACACCAGGAGAGGCAAGGCTGACTGTAAGCTGGCACCCCTATTCTTCCCCACCTCATACCAGTCTCCACCAACTCTCAAGCAAGCTTGGCACCTAGGCCTTCCCCCCACAAAACCGAGGAGTCATCCAGCACCACCATTCCAGCCAACACTGGTCCTGATGAGCCAGCTTCACACCTAGCTAAGTCAACAAGCAATTCTTAAACTGTCATCAGGGAAGTGAAGAGGGTTCAAGGCCATAAAGGCTGGGAGCCTACTCTCAGAAACAGAAGACTAAGCAACTGTTCAAACCGGAAGGCAGAAGTGCAGATGGGTACTCAGTCACGGGAAGAAGACACAAAGGGATCGCCGAACTGTTTAAAGGGGGGACATGAGCTGAAGCCCCAGCACAGTGATATTACAGATGGACAAATGCTTTCTACATCTTGGTGTCCAATGTCTTACATACGCTTGACAACACTAAATTTCAGCTTTTAGAATATGAATATATATTTATATGTAAGGGATGGCAAGAAATGCAGATAATCTTTCTTCAAGTAATGTGGGGGACCATCCCCCACCTTTCCCCTCCAGGGTACTCTTGAGGAGTGAGAGATAAGATATTTAGATAGAAATATAGAGGGGAGAGAGGGAGACAGAAACACAGGATAGCCTCGGGAGGGCCTGGATCCTAATCCACCAACCCCTTCTGTCTCTTCTAAAGAGCTTTTTAAAGGAATGCCAAGGGGTGGAGCAAAAGACCTCCCCTAGCACAGCCAAGTGCAGACCCTTCCAAACACCTGGTAACCAAGCATGTAGTCAAGCCATCCCCTAATGCAGTCCTGCTGGGTAAAGCAAACTCAGTTTCCTGGTGATTCAGGAAACCTCTGTGGGCTCCCACACAGTGACACATACAGCAAGGCTTGGTGGCACAGGTCTATAATGCCAGTTTCTGGGGTGGCTGGGAGAGGAGGATCCAAAGTCTAAGGCCTCCCTAGACAACTTAACAAGACTGTGCACCAAAAACTAGAGTAAGAGGGCTGAGGACACGGGTCAGTTGTACAGTCACTACCTAGCACGTATGCCCTAGGTTCAATCTCTAGTACCACAAGATAAACTATGTTGCAAAACAGAACTGCTCTC
The DNA here is from genome assembly GCA_902168405.1 of Peromyscus aztecus. Taxonomy (NCBI): domain Eukaryota; kingdom Metazoa; phylum Chordata; class Mammalia; order Rodentia; family Cricetidae; genus Peromyscus; species Peromyscus aztecus. Next base: position 19,369 of record CABHPQ010000852.1, on the reverse strand, counting down.
ATTATGTAGGCTAGACTAGCCTTTAGCCCATAATCCTCTTACCTCAACCTCCAAAATGCTAGGATTATGTACTAACATGCCTGGCCAAAGCTTATCTTTTTTCCTTTAAAAATATAGTATTTTTATCAATTCTTTAAGAATTTCATACATGTATACAATGAAATATGATTATCTACCCCCAACATAATCCCCTCCCAACCTTATGTCCTGTCCTTTTTGTTTTTTTAAATAACCCATGAGTCTAGTGAGTGCTGCCTGTATGTGTATAGGTGTGGCACTATCCACTGGAGCATGGTGACCTACCAGGGCCATGCTCCTAACAAAACTAACTCTCCCTCCTCTCCCTCCCTCCCTCAGGGGCCATCAACTCTCTAAAGTTTCTCAGCTAGGAGTAGGGGTTGCTGAGCTCCCCTCCACTTCAAGCTAGAATGTTGATCTTGTGTAGGTCTTGTGCAGGCAACCACAGCTTCTGTGAGTCTTGCCTAAAAAATACCGCTTGCCCCAGTCCTTCTTGATCTCTTAAAATCTTCCTGCCCCTTCTTCCATGACATTTCTGGAGTCCTGGGAGGAGGGGATGTGGTATAGATGTACCATTTCTAGCTGAGCACGCCACAGCACTTTGACCAGTTGTGAGTTTCTTTGTTAACTGCTATCCTCTGAACAGAGAAATATCTTTGATGCTATGCCACACTAATCTATGAGTATAGAGATATGACTTTAGAGGGCAGTTCCATACTTTGTCCATTTATCAAAATAATAGTAGGTTTACCCTTGGGGCCTATGTGCCTCCCAACCATGGGTTCTTGGCCATAATTATATGTGTTTCCTCCTGTTGAATAGGCTTTAAATCTAAACAAGAAACAGTTGGTTACTCCCATAACATCCATGCCATTATTACACAGATGTATTATCTTGTCAGGTCAATTAAGGTTCCTAAATACACACACACACACACACACACACACACACACACACTCTCTCTCTCTCTCTCTCTCTCTCTCTCTCTCTCTCTCTCTCTCTCCCTCCCTCCCTCTCTCTCCCTCTCATATAAAAATGTTTCCTTGGAGTTACCCAAGGACATAATGCTTCTCTAAAAGCCATAGCTTGCCCAAATAAAAGCCCAGTGTCAGGTATGGGATACCACTGCTTGAGTAGTTCATGAGAGTATCCTGGAAACCCCCAAGACAACAGGCTTTTGCCACTATTCTTGGTTGCCCACCAGAACTTTTGAAGACAATACACACTTGAGTCACAGGCCAGGGAGAAATCAAGCTGGTGCTAACAGGGTAGATTCTTCCCAGCTGGCTACGCTTCGCAGAGCTAGGAAGGCTGCTGGGGAGAACTGTTATCAACAGCTTCATGCAGCTGAGGCTTACTTCTTTCAAAGCTGATTCTTCTAATTTCTAATCACAGATTCTAATCTAATTGGATATAGCAAAAGAGGTTTTGTTCTTTCCAAAATTAAAGTTAAAAACTAAAAGTTAAAAACTTTTGATGTCAAAAACATTAGTGGCAAACATTTTAGACTCTGCAAGCTTCATGGCCTCTGTTACAATGGTTCAACCACACTGTTTTTAGTACAAAGAAGCCATAGACAATGACATGTGAATAACAGTTTGTGCTTGTTCTAATAAAACTTTATTTATAAAATCAAACAGTAGTTTGCTCTAGGTATAAACAGTGACAAATTCTTCTTTGGTACTATCCTTAGCACAGCACAGATGTATGCCTCAGCACTTCAAGATGCAAGGACAAAGGTGACATGATGTATCTGTATGTGCTATGGACCCAGCTGGCATGGATACAGTCTCTGAAAGCTTAAAGCACTGATGCCTTTTGTTGACACACAACAGATATGGTTCTAATGAAGGAATCATTACCTCAAATTACATCTCTCCCAAAATAGACATTTATAAAACAATAAAATTTAATTTCCATTTCTTCACTCACCAAGTATTTGAATCCCACAATACCCAAAAAATATCTGCAGTGGAGTCCAACATCTTTCCACCCAATCTCCCCTCAAAATTAACTCATTTCCAAAAATTATATTGGGGCAGACACTGCACATGACCTCCACTGTAATGATGAATAAGGTTTGCCCTCATAGCCAGTGTATTGGTGCTGTAACCAGTGTGCTGGTGCACGCCTATAATACTAGAACTTGGAATCACAAGGTTCAAGGTCATCCTCAACTATGTAAGGAGTTCAAGGTCAGCCTGGGCTACTGAAACACTGTCCTGTCAAAGAAGAAACAGAAGAAGAAGGGAGAAGAGGAGGAGGAAAGAAACAATGCCCTGTCTCTAATAAATGGGGGAGGGGGAGATAGACAAGGATTTCAGAATCATGGAAAGAGAAGGGAGGTATTGGATCTACAGCAGTGGGGTATTGGGTGGAACTGTTAGAGATAATTCAGTTGAAGAACCTTCCAAATGAGCCAGAAGGTGCTGGCAAGAAAAGCGCAAAGGGAAAGGTGGGGAGAGGAAATGAAAGGGGAAAAGCACATGAGCACAAGGCAGAGTGCTTAAGGGGCCCATGGCAGCCTGTGTCAACACAGCCTCCCTCAGCTGGCAGCCACCCAAGCCATAACCTATTATCAAAGCATCAGGTCATGGTCAGGAGCTCCAGGCAATCAGATGAGGAGGCTCCAGTCACCATCACACACAGCTTAAGTTTCATGCCACAGACCAAGAAAGTCAGAGTTTAAGCAGAGACTTGATGACCTATGCCAAGACTGTGGTGCCGTGTGAGAGAAGCAAAAAGCAAGATTCAACTATCAGCTGCAAGGCAGGAGACAAGCTAAAAGACTGCCACGAAAGATGATGAAAGATGCCAGGAAATAAATATGGCTTAGAGAAGAGGGGTCAAATTCAAAGGAAAAGACACGAATAAACTCTCAGATTTGATTTGTTAAAACCACTCAGACCACAGCCTGTTAAGCTGATCTAATAAATCCCTTACTAATATGTAGGTATACATTAGTTCATTCTATCAGTTCTGCTCCTTGGAGAACCCTGACTAATACAGCTAGCAAACAAGAAAAATACCATGGCTCAAACTACGGAAGCCCTGAGAGGTCAGCTAGGGGCTGGCACCAGAAGAACAACAGATCGCCCAGGATGGAGCCCTGAGGAGCACCATCTCTTGAAGGACAGGCAAGACAAGAAGTGGTCAGTAAAGCAGAAGGGCAGGCAGGCCAGGCGGCTGCAGGGAGCACCACGCTGTCTATGCTGCTCTGTGACAGGCTGCCCAGAGGCTAAACACAGACAGCCAGTCTGAGTTTAAAGTGGCACTGGCCAGTCCAGGAGGCAGAGGCTTCCCAGGCCACTGGGAACCAACAAAGGAGCCGAGACAACTGAGACACGCCGAAAGTGTCATACACACCAGCTCTGGAAAAGGCAGTGTAAAGAAGTACCACACTATCCCGTTATGTATTCTACCTTGGTTACACACCCAAATGTTAATACTATGGATGTGTGTGGATGCAGCATGTCAAATTACATCTGCATTCTGGACTGCGCTTCCAACTGGTCTACTAAAACAGCTTCAACCTCATTCCCAGGAGCCGCATCGGCACCCACAGATGAGGTGTCAAAGTTCAGTGTCAGTGTAGGGGGGCAGACCAGTGGCAGTATCTCAGCCATGCTCCTCCTGCAATCACCCAGATCACCCGGAGACACAGGCCCAGTGCTCTTGAGATCACCCGGAGACCCAGGCCCAGTGCTCCTGAGATCACCCAGATCACCCGGAGACACAGGC